>LBNU01023108.1:0-13571 GCA_014162995.1 Artemisia annua
TAAAGCATTCAAAAATAAACGTTTTCCCAACTTATAAGGGTGTTAGTTTAAGTTTATATGTGGGCTTATTAGCTTATTTGATTTCGTCTTATCTATACTATTCTATACTATCTATAATAGAAAAATGGTCAAAAGTGAAATGTTGAGTTTTCAACAATGGTCAAATGAGAGAGAAAGTGAAATGCAATTAATACTCTCATTAAAACACCCCCAATACTTAAAAGTACAATTATTTATTCACATTGTACAACCAAATTAAATACAACCAATTTGACCCGTTTTCGACCCAACCTAGCATGTTGACCCAGTTTAAATCGACCCATTTTTCGACCGGAACGGTTCAACCGGTTGAACCACCCCGGTCGAACCGGGTTTCAAAACATTATCCATTACTTAAAAGTACAAAGATTTATTCACATTATACAACCAATTAAAAACATATCTACCAAATTAAATACAGCCAATTAAAACACAAACCGGGTTGACCCGGGACGCTTGAAACCCATTTTTCGACTGAAACGGTTCAACCAGTTGAACCACCCGGGTCGAACCGGGTTTCAAAACATTATGTTTAATTCCCAAATTTTCAAACTTTTATTATTTTTCGTTTATAACCTATAAATTTTTTTTATCAATAAACTATTTGTCGCTATAAAATCCCGTTGCTATGCACAGGTACTCGTCTAGTATTTCATAAGTCTGGCATATTTTGAGATTTGCAGGCTTATAAAAGTTTATACATAAGCCGACAAGTATCAAAATAAGCCGTAAAATTAAACGCTTATGAAAACATAAGCCCCCTTAAACCTAGGGGTGAGCAAACGGACCGGATGGACCGGACCGACCGACAAAACCGACCGGACCGGACCGAACCGGACCGGACCGACCACATTCGGTCCGGTCCTCGGTCTAGGATTTTTGGCTAATTCGGTCTTCGGTCCGGTCGGTCCGGTTCGGTCCGGTCCGGACCGACCAAAAAACCAAAAAAACATGCCAAATCTTGCCTATTTGGACCGGACCGACCGAAGACCAGACCGGACCGACCCGGACCGGACCGGACCGACCACATTCGGTCTCGGTCTCGGTCCGGGTTTTTACCTTAATTCGGTCTTCGGTCTTGTCGGTCCGGTCCGGTCTCGGACCGATGCTCACCCTTACTTAAACCCATAACAACCTTAAACAAACACCCCTTTAATTAAGAAAAAGGAAAGAAAAGAAAAAACCCTTTTCGTAAAGGGGTGAATTATGATTGAATTGATGATGGGTCGATGAAGAAGAAGAATAAGCAACCAAAAAGTCACTCTCTTTTTTGGTAACTGGCGCCTTTTTCCCTGTATCTGCATTTATAGCAAAGGGTTTTATCTTTTAATCTTAAATATAACTTTTTATTGTTTTCAATAATTTTTAACTTGTTATGATCCTTTTGAACAATGTAAGTTTTAGGTGAAATCACTACTTTTATTTGCTTATTGTGTTATTATGATACTATTTTATTTATAAGCACTCTTGACTGTTTTGTTCAAGGCAAATAGGTTGTGCTTATCAGCCTTTTTTTTTTTAACTGCTTTAGAGGGTCTTTGGGATTGAATAGTTTATAAGTGCTTATTGGCTTGATGAAACTGATCATATTCTGATTACATTTTAGAATGCAAGCTTTAATTTTATTTATTTATTTATTTTTATTTATTTATTTATTTTTAATTTCTTTTTTGGGTAACCATGGTTTCTGACCTTTTGGCCGACTATTCCACGGGGTTTGAACCCACCGCCACACAGACTCAAACCACGTAAAGCCGTCCCTTTCAATGCAAGCTTTGATTTATAACTGATAATGCTTTGATCTATTTTTGTATATCAGGGGTGGTTGGATGTGTGCTCACAAAACTGCTTAGTTTTCGGCATTGTATTAGTGGTTGAAAACTTTACCGTTGTCTGCAATTTTGTTAATGTAGAATTTGATATCTCCTTTTATATTTGGATTAGTTTGCAATTGTGCTAGAGTATTATTTTCTGTGTTTAAATAAGCGCGAATGAAGAGTGCTTGTTGCGCGAGGCGATGCGATGCAGTACCTTGTTGCATTAGACACCTGTGATGGAGGCATCAGCCAAGTCATGCATCGACGCTTTTGGGCGCATCATGTGTTTTGGACTAAGATATTCGTCATCTTTGTTTTCCACTATTCATGCATTTTTGTGATAAGGAATCGAATTTGAGAATGCTTGGTATGTTTTGAAATTAAATGTGGTTTAGATGTGTTAAATATAATTCAGAAGTGTTTTGAAATTAAAAAATAGGTGCCTCACGTACTTGATGCGTGCACTTTTGCCTCGGTACCTACTTTTTAAAATCCTGATTATTCTTTCTTCTTCAATAGTACACAGCCATGATAGGATACATTCACTAATATCTGGTGCAATATTAGCTTTCATGACCTCAACACCTTCTACTTTTCAGGTTTATGCAATCCTTAATGTGAGTTTGTATAGATCGTAAATACATGTTATTTGTCCCTCTTTTTATTAAGTTGTACTCTTTATGAACAGGATTTGGTTGTTATGTTACTTAATCAATGTGTGCTTAAATTTATGTAGCAGATCATAGTGAGGTGGGCTATTGATTGTTGATCCAGATATGGCTGCCTTATACAATGATGATCACAGGCCACGGTTATTTAGAAAAATGTATGGTATTAAAAGGTGTGAGATTGGTATTAGCAAACAA
This sequence comes from Artemisia annua, assembly GCA_014162995.1. Lineage (NCBI taxonomy): Eukaryota > Viridiplantae > Streptophyta > Magnoliopsida > Asterales > Asteraceae > Artemisia > Artemisia annua. The sequence continues at coordinate 2,723 of LBNU01023108.1, forward strand.
GAATTAAATGAATTGAAGAATAGTGGCAAACTGGGTGATCGAGAATGTGATGGTGACTTTGCATGGCTTCTTATTGGCTTGGCTGAAGATAAATATGCAAAAGACGATGTAAATGAAAATGAAAATGAAATCGACAATGATAATGAAATTGAAGACGGAGATGAATATGGAGATGAAGATGAAGATGAAGATGAAGATGAAGATGAAAAGGATGTAGATCCTCAGTATCGCATGTTTTTGGAGAATCTTACAGAAAATGGAAGATCATATAAGCTTAATATTTCCCAAAATGTCGAGGAACCTAATTATCTAGAGTATGAAAAAGAGGAACAATCAGATCGGTTTGATGACTTGCAAGCTTATATGTATGATAATGGAAATAAAGCAACCTCTTCCAAAAATCAAATGGTTGAACGTAGGCTGGTTAAAACAAAAGGGGATATTTCATTACCGGAAGAAGTTTCCAGAAAAAAGAAGAAGATTAATGAGGAAAAGTCTACAACAGAACCTAATAGGGATATCGTTCCGGAGCGTGATTACCTGAGTTTCCTAAATTCAATTGTATCTGAAAACCAGTTCGATTACGATGGACAAATGGTGAACTATGAAGATGATGGTGCACGTTATGGTTCTGATACAGATTCAGATGTATTGATTGTGGAAAATCTTCAAGCTTGCAATGATGTAGAAAAAATACAAACAAGATTATCGGTATGTATTTTCTTCTGCTGTTTATTGAGGTTGCATTTTCGACCCATTTACTCATTAATGGGTCCATTTAAGTTAGGGTTTTATCTCAAACTGGTCAATTGGGCTAAAAGTCTTCCAAAGTCTATTTTTTATGCAAACAAATATGTAAGTTGTTTAACTCAGAATTTTGAAATATTTTGATCATTTGTTTTTGTAATAATGTAGTTTTTGTAATCATAGTTAACATGCTAATTGTGTATATGATTATTTTTCTAAAAAATCGACGAAATATGGTTTGCTGGTCAAACGACCTGTCTCTGTTCGACCTGTACAAAAATGACCCGTTAATAGCTGTGCAACCTGCCCATCCAGCCACTTCTAGGTTTATTTCGTGACTGTTATTTATGTTTATTATTAGCATATTGTAGTGGTTTCTATTGCGAACTTCACCAATAATCTTTTATTAAATCTATTATTTCAGCTAAAGGAGCAGCTCATACATCGTCTTGAGCAGCCATATAGTAAAAAAGAGCATGAAAGACTATCAAAATGGATAAAGAAAAAGATGCCAATATGTCGTCATTTAGATCTGCGTGATAGGCCAATGTCAGTTGCTGTGGATGGAGCAGTAAAATCTGTTCTTGACGATGGCCCTGGTAAGTTAAATTGTGACGCTTTACTTTTGACTATTTGATTAGCTTGTTGATTGATACAATATTACTAACTGATATTGTAACTGATATAGAGAATAGAACATCTGAACATAGTTAGCTAGTTATATAAATTTATGTTCTTTTATACATTATCACTTTGTGTTGTTATTTTTATATATAAAATACCTAGAGATATTTGTTAGTGTTCCTACCTTGGTTATTCCTTGCTTGATCTGTAGTCATTTAGTTCTATATATATATATATATATATATTTTTTTTTTTTTTTTTTTTTTTTTTTTTTTTTTTTTTTTTTTTTTTTTTTTTTTTTTTTTTTTTTTTTTTTTGTGGGGTAACCATGGTTTCTGACCTTTTGGCCGACTAATCCACGGGGTTTGAACCCACCGCCATACAAAGGCCTCCCTTTTCAGTAGGTTGGCGTGGCTACTTCAGGGTTGTTTGCACCTAGCAGGAATTTAACTTGAGACCTAACACATCTAAGAGTGAAAGTTACAAGTCCTTTTGCCACTAGGCCACTTATAAGAATTGAAAAATGATATATTTTATTTTATGCTTATTTTTAATTTTATTTATTTATTTATTTTTATTTATTTATTTATTTTTAATTTCTTTTTTGGGTAACCATGGTTTCTGACCTTTTGGCCGACTATTCCACGGGGTTTGAACCCACCGCCACACAGACTCAAACCACGTAAAGCCGTCCCTTTCAATGCAAGCTTTGATTTATAACTGATAATGCTTTGATCTATTTTTGTATATCAGGGGTGGTTGGATGTGTGCTCACAAAACTGCTTAGTTTTCGGCATTGTATTAGTGGTTGAAAACTTTACCGTTGTCTGCAATTTTGTTAATGTAGAATTTGATATCTCCTTTTATATTTGGATTAGTTTGCAATTGTGCTAGAGTATTATTTTCTGTGTTTAAATAAGCGCGAATGAAGAGTGCTTGTTGCGCGAGGCGATGCGATGCAGTACCTTGTTGCATTAGACACCTGTGATGGAGGCATCAGCCAAGTCATGCATCGACGCTTTTGGGCGCATCATGTGTTTTGGACTAAGATATTCGTCATCTTTGTTTTCCACTATTCATGCATTTTTGTGATAAGGAATCGAATTTGAGAATGCTTGGTATGTTTTGAAATTAAATGTGGTTTAGATGTGTTAAATATAATTCAGAAGTGTTTTGAAATTAAAAAATAGGTGCCTCACGTACTTGATGCGTGCACTTTTGCCTCGGTACCTACTTTTTAAAATCCTGATTATTCTTTCTTCTTCAATAGTACACAGCCATGATAGGATACATTCACTAATATCTGGTGCAATATTAGCTTTCATGACCTCAACACCTTCTACTTTTCAGGTTTATGCAATCCTTAATGTGAGTTTGTATAGATCGTAAATACATGTTATTTGTCCCTCTTTTTATTAAGTTGTACTCTTTATGAACAGGATTTGGTTGTTATGTTACTTAATCAATGTGTGCTTAAATTTATGTAGCAGATCATAGTGAGGTGGGCTATTGATTGTTGATCCAGATATGGCTGCCTTATACAATGATGATCACAGGCCACGGTTATTTAGAAAAATGTATGGTATTAAAAGGTGTGAGATTGGTATTAGCAAACAAGAATTAAATGAATTGAAGAATAGTGGCAAACTGGGTGATCGAGAATGTGATGGTGACTTTGCATGGCTTCTTATTGGCTTGGCTGAAGATAAATATGCAAAAGACGATGTAAATGAAAATGAAAATGAAATCGACAATGATAATGAAATTGAAGACGGAGATGAATATGGAGATGAAGATGAAGATGAAGATGAAGATGAAGATGAAAAGGATGTAGATCCTCAGTATCGCATGTTTTTGGAGAATCTTACAGAAAATGGAAGATCATATAAGCTTAATATTTCCCAAAATGTCGAGGAACCTAATTATCTAGAGTATGAAAAAGAGGAACAATCAGATCGGTTTGATGACTTGCAAGCTTATATGTATGATAATGGAAATAAAGCAACCTCTTCCAAAAATCAAATGGTTGAACGTAGGCTGGTTAAAACAAAAGGGGATATTTCATTACCGGAAGAAGTTTCCAGAAAAAAGAAGAAGATTAATGAGGAAAAGTCTACAACAGAACCTAATAGGGATATCGTTCCGGAGCGTGATTACCTGAGTTTCCTAAATTCAATTGTATCTGAAAACCAGTTCGATTACGATGGACAAATGGTGAACTATGAAGATGATGGTGCACGTTATGGTTCTGATACAGATTCAGATGTATTGATTGTGGAAAATCTTCAAGCTTGCAATGATGTAGAAAAAATACAAACAAGATTATCGGTATGTATTTTCTTCTGCTGTTTATTGAGGTTGCATTTTCGACCCATTTACTCATTAATGGGTCCATTTAAGTTAGGGTTTTATCTCAAACTGGTCAATTGGGCTAAAAGTCTTCCAAAGTCTATTTTTTATGCAAACAAATATGTAAGTTGTTTAACTCAGAATTTTGAAATATTTTGATCATTTGTTTTTGTAATAATGTAGTTTTTGTAATCATAGTTAACATGCTAATTGTGTATATGATTATTTTTNACCGCCATACAAAGGCCTCCCTTTTCAGGAGGTTGGCGTGGCCACTTCAGGGTTGTTTGCACCTAGCAGGAATTTAACTTGAGACCTAACACATCTAAGAGTGAAAGTTACAAGTCCTTTTGCCACTAGGCCACCCATAAGAATTGAAAAATGATATATGCTACGCCATGCTTATTTTGTTCATACTTCATGTCTCCAAAACAATGAAAGATGCCATGAACCAAATTTCAAAAGATATTGTATGTGCTGGTCAAGCGTAGTATCTCTCCATGTTATATGTTTAAGATATTTGTTAACTTTATCAATCGGTGGAAAATACTCCTTTGGATTAATACTATGAGTAATGTGATCAAGCCTTAGTTGTATACTTTTCAGAGGTTCTGAAGAATATAACCTTAGTAGTTGTGGTACCCTAATGTGTATCATCTTGCTCACATGGCATGCTGGCGTGTTGTCTTGCTATCTTATAAAGTCTATCAACTAGGTGGGTGTACTCCCAAGTTAAAGCTTCTTTGTGTTCATAAAAAGTTATAGTTGTGTTTTTCTCACTTTTTATATAATTATCCTAACTCGTGTCCAGTATTGGCACATCTATGTACTTATATCAAGTCTGAAACTTTCTGTCAAGCATTCAAAGTATTTTTATTTTTACTGGTAATGATATTGTGGATCATCCTTTGTTTGTCGCATCTAAGTTCTGGTATGAATGTATGGAGTTAAATTGATAATTATACCCTTTTTCTAGTCAAAAGGATTCCAAAGATATAAATTTTTTCTTGCGACTGATCGACTTCCTTTCTGTCACTTTTCATTGCTTATTTTGTCATGCACAACCTTGTATGTTTCCCTCTAGAAACTCCATTACATGCATATGCTTAATAGCTGTTTACAGTTAAACATTAAACCGATTTAAACCACAATTTGTATAGCTTCAATTAAGTTTGGTTCAATTATGCAGGAAGTTTTCAACTGAAACTTAAAGCTGCAAATGCTCAGAAAGACAAAGAACTTAACCTGCTGCGGATGTTTCGCTTTTGGCTAACGGTAAGCGTTGTATATATATTTATAGAGGTGGCAACTTAGACCCATTTATGGATAAATGGGTCGATATTATACTTGACATCTAAGAGTTAAATTTGGTAAAGATGGAAATAGGTTGAATGGGATAAAAGTCAACCAAAATAATTTTAAATGCATAGACACCTCAATACTTGTAACTTCAAAAAGCTGATCGTCATTGTAAGAATATACTTTTCTCGTAATAATATACCCAACATTAGTTGTTTGCACCAGGCTTGACGCCATTTTAGAACTTGTATGTTTTATTTGGCACTAATTGCTTTTCTTGATTGACATGTATATACGTACCGAATGTTTTGCACAAAGAGCAAAAAATGTGGACTTGATTATTATTGAGTTTGCTTTTTTCATTGTTATATGTAGTTTAAATCCACTGATAGCTTCTTTTCCTGTACAGAAATTGCCCAATGAAAACATGTTCCAGCCGTGGTTAGATAAAGACATTATGAATGTGCTACCGGCGCGTAACGTTTTACCTGTCCAAGCATTGCAAGCAAATGGTTTTTGAAGTTAGAATCGTGGTCATGCTCTGTATCCAGGCGCTTTTTGGGCGAATGACTTTGTTTATAATTGTCTGGTCACAAATGATGACTCGCTAATGTGCAAATAGAAATGATATTTATGATGACAATTAAATTGTGACATCATCCTTATGATTATGGTAGGTCCTGGTGTATGCCTGACTAGTATTGGTATTAGTTATAAGTGTAAATTAGTGCATTCAGGATTTCTCATACTGAATTTCAAGTCTTCTGCATCGGTATGGCATTGTTAGAGGTGGGAAAATGGGCGGGTTGGCAATGTATGCACTAAAACTACGTTTATGACGATTTTCGATCTGTTTGACTACTGACCCAATAAAAAACACAGCACAAATTGACCCACTTATAAATGGGTCAAGATTGTTACATGGATCAGTTATGTGCCATGTTGATAAAGATTTGATCAATCTGTTGAACAAGTGATCCAAGTAAATGGATCAACCACTTGGAGTAATTCATATATGTTTCCATTAGATTTAGTTTACGCAACCACGTATAAAAGTACATAAGAATTGTTTTTTGTTGATGACATTTGCATTATGCGCACCAGCATTCCACTCACCAATAGCATATCAACCCGCCCCTTTGCTTTGATGCATACAGAAAGTGTACGCGTATGTGAAACCATTCTTGTTTAAACACTTGTACAATGAGGGCGCGTTTGATTAGTTAATATGTTGAGAATAGGAATAAGATTTAATATATGTTTAAAAAGTATTAGTAATACTCCCTCCGTCCCATATTAAGTGTCCATTTTTATAATGCACAAAGTTTTAGGAGATTCCACTAATTAAACTCTCCACCAATCAAATATTAATATTACCCACTAAAGTCTCATCTTATTGGTTGAAAGATACAAGTGGACACTTAATTTGGGACATTCAAAGATTCCATTGTGGACACTTAATATGGGACGGAGGGAGTATTTAGTATATGTTTTCCAATGATAGTTTGCAACTTACTCTATGAAATCAATTTCAATCTCTAATACCCAACTCACCTTACCAAATGGAATTTTAAGAAACTAAATCCATTCCTGAACACACCCATCAGAACAAACGTCAATGAAATAATTAGGGTCTTTTTGGTAGGTGTATATTGGGAATGAGGAATTGGTAGGTGTATATCGGGAATGCGGAATGGATATGAGAATCATTGAAGATGTTTGGAGTTGGGTAATATGCTTTAGAAAACCCACAAATAGAGGGATTCATCTAATCATGTTTGTAACAGCACCACGTGCAGTCTCGAGTTATAGGCTCTTGCTATAGCAAAAAGTGTTGTAACATCAGCTTTTTACTTTATAACTCATAACTTATAATAGCACAAAACAATCGCACTCATCACTCAACTTATAGGATTCCTCGGGCCTCGCTATTTTTAAAGTTTTTTTTTCATCTAGTTAATAAAACAACAAATTAAAATAAAATATATAAAAGTAAAAAGTATATCTACCAAGATTATAAAGCACATTAGGACAAAGTATATACTCCGTAATACAAATAGGTAATACAGTATCCTTATGAAAACTAGTAAATACTTGATACACCTTGATGAACTTTTTGATACTGGCACCTCGTGGGATAACCATTTACTGGTCAAATACACCTGGACACATGTATCAATTAAAGATCCGGTAAATTTTAATAAACAGACAAATAAATAAAACATTGAGCCCAAAATATGACAAGGGATCGGTTGGTTTTGGTGGTTATCTTCCCTTGCATCTAGCATGTAGGTCGCTAGGTCGAAACCCACCTTCCTTACTGAATCCCCCTTTTTTTCTTTTTTTTTTTTTTTTTTTTTTTTTTACTTAATTGGGTCTGATCAGTTCATGTGCACTAAGTTTAGAATCAAATATATTTTTTATTAGGATGATGTAATTCATAAATGTATATAACTATCCTATTGCAAAATTACATAAAAAATCTCTTCAACGGGATCATTGATTGATGATATGGAAAAATATGTGGAGATAGGTGGACTGTTAGGGTATGATTTATCAGGGTGTAGAGAAGACATCAGGAGATTGCTTCATGGAATGGGAGAGAAACATGGTGTCCAATGAATATGTTATCCATAAACTTATGTGGCATGAAATGCCATAAAAAGAGGGGGTGGATAAAGAAGTTGTGTATTGAAAATAATATCTCAATTGTAGGGGTTCAAGAAACGAAGTTGACAATGCGGATTTGTTTCTAGTTCGGTCTATATGGGGTAATAATCAATTTGAAGTGGCTAGTAGTGGGGCTATAGGTAGATCAGGGGGTTTATTAACTATATGGGATCCTAACGTGCTTCAGAAATTAAGGATTTGGTGTAAAGAGAATGTTATTATTGTGAAAGGAAAGGTGATGTCTAGTGGTATCATTTGCTTCTGGTAAATGTATATGCACCTCAAGATCGAAATAGAAAGGAGGAGGTTTGGGAGTATTTAACAACATTTATGGGGAATCAAGAAGGAGAATACATTATCTTTGGTGACTTTATTGTGGTTAGATTTAGCCATGAAAGATCCGGATTAGTGTATTGTAGCCAATCAGCAGATTATTTTAACGAGTTTATAGTAAATATGGATTTAGTTGATATGCCATTGGGAGGGAGGAGATACACTAGAAGTGACAAATATTGTACCAAGATGGCCAAGTTGGATCGTTTTTTTGTTTTCTAGTGGGTTGGTAGATCGGTTTAGTAACATGGTGGGAATGGTAATGCCTAGACTGTGGTCTGATCATTGCCCTATCGTTATTAAGCAAGAAGTCACTGATTATGGTCCTATACCTTTCAAACTATTTAATTCGTGGGGGGCTCATAGAAGGGTATGACCAAGTGATTAGAGATGCTTGGAATGGAGACGTCAATCCAACTGGTAGGAGTGCGTTTGTGACATTCAAAGAAATTAAGGTGTGTCAAGATGAAACTGAAAGAGTGGCAAAAACACAATATGAATCAAAACAATGGCGGAAAGAAGGATATGCTTCAAAGATTAGATCAGTTGGACGAGTATATTGACTTGTTTATAACTGTCTGGTCACAAATGATGGCTCGCTAATGTGCAAATATAAATGATATTTATGATGACAATTAAATTGTGTGACATTGATGACGTATAGTCCACCCGGGTCACGACCCGTATTAGTAAACAATACTGAATATTTAAGCCCGGCACGCGTGGCCCAATTCATACAGTTGGACTGACCAAACGTGGATGGTTTGGCCAATAAAGCCCAGTCCAAACGATTTATGGAACGGATAAAGGGATATCTTCTAACAAGGACAGATATTCACTAGCGATATGTATCAGCGGATACGCGCGTAGAGTAAGGAACAAGTAACCTTATGGTTACATCGCCCTTAATAGAGGAACCCTAACCCTCGCAAAGGTACGATTCACATAACGACCTAACTCTTCTCACAAACCTAAAACTTACGATACGTACTCTCAGCCGGAGGATAATCGGGGGAGACAATCCCTCGATAAGCCTAACGGTGTTGTTTCTCTTCTTGTATAAGTGGCGCCAGGTCTACATATTCCGCAATATCAAAGCATTGATACGAAGGAAGGAAAGCCAAATAACAGCGATGACACGCCAGGACCGTATCTCTGCTGTCTTAGAACAATCGAGTGAACCGACTTACCATCCGTGGGGACCGTGAAAATTCACTAAAGCTTCCCTCTGTTTAGAACGAGTATATGACGAAACACAAGAACCATACCGGGCCCTCTCTGATCCACGTCCCACGATAAATGGACGCGGATCAACGAGTTGGCTTGGACTTGGGCCAATATGAGTGGGACCGAGAAATATTACCTCCTGATACCCCGCTTAGGTCTAAAGTCACCTATGGGAACTCATCCAGTGACGCGCAGTCAAGCACTAGTGGAGGGTGGAGGCACAGATACCCCACGCGCATAGCGTGGCTTCGTCTCACAGGGAATTACCTGAGCTTGTAAATTCTAGTTACTGCGTCTCCCCTATAACTAACAAGTTACGATTCTCGAGGCACCACAGTGGTCTGGTTCACGGTATACCCCTCATACCAGTCAGCACCAGGCCCATTGTGACAACACCAGCAAGTATGTCACACCGAATTAGCGCCTGAATGTGTGGAGGGTATCACGGATTGGAAGAACCCCTACTGGAGGAAAACCCCCATTGTCTCGCTCAGACAACCATAAAAAATGGTTAGCAAAACCTCGTATGCTCAAAATCGTTATGAAACTTGGACGCACACCTCACTTTACAGCGAGCACAGAAAGGCACGAAGGAGCGACAGGTATACACTGTAATAAACCGACATAGACTTTGCGATGGAACTCACTCACCGCGCATGAAATATGATAGCCGCCGTCCAACGTATAATGACATGGACTGGCAGTATCTATCTGAGATGCAAAAGGCAGCGACTGTATCGGCTTCTGTACCCAGCATCAAACTACACTTGATTTGAATACTTCGCAAGTGAAATGTATGGTTTGCCATCAATCTTTCATGTTTCATCTGACACCACTCTGGTATAAGCGAGGTACTGGCCACACCTGAATGTGCCATGCCCACAGACTATCCGGTGACTCCGCACACTACACTATGGATGATCAAGGTTTCTGGTCCAATCCAGAGCATGCGTCTGCCAGTCACCCGCTCACCTAGCGATTAGGATCGGTCTTCTATACCTAGGAGATCCCAGTGAAAAGAACGTCCCCCCGAGATAGATATACCGCATGATGAAGCTTCATCGAGGTCGGAGAATAATGGATACTGAAAACGGAGTAAACTCGTAGGAGGAGTATAGACAGGTTCTACCCACCACCGCACAGCTCCTCGGACCATAACATCAGCGTGAGAGGATAGTGACACCTGCTTGCAATCATCTTGGAAGTCCATAAAGGGAACGCGACGGCCTAGGGCAATGATCAGAGGACGGATGACATGACATATCCACGTCCTTTGGCGTCGACAAACAGTGACGCTTTTACTATAAGGGCCGCAATGAAGTCACCTACCTGAGATTCGCACGAAAGAGGTCCGCTGTTATGCCCACCCCCAATTGAACACCAGTAATGAGATGGGTCCACCAACGGTGGATACCGGCCACTCGGATACAATATGCGTAAAAAACGACTGCGAAAAAAACGACCCCAACTTGGCCAGACAAGCAATCGGCGCATTCATCGGAAAGTATGGCCACACAACACCGTGATGTTTAGTTCTGTCATGTTCAATCACATTGCTGTCGGAATGCGCACGGTAGAACTGGTTCCATACACACCCAAA
>LBNU01023109.1:2087-16051 GCA_014162995.1 Artemisia annua
AATGTGACCCGAAATAATCTTCATTCTTATGCATAGTAGTATTATTAGTTAGTTAAAAGTTAGAAGGACCATTTATGTTAAGTAGGAAGTTAATAACTAACTTTGTTAGTTAATTCGGTTAGGACCTATACCGAATAGAAGCAATGGTTAGCGAACAGACATGATGGTTCAAACACAATGTTTGGAACCTTATAAATATGTAGAAACATGTAACTTTAAAAAGGTTAATGAAATTATAGTTTTACTTATTCATATACTTTGCAACTTTATAATATCGATCAAGAGAAGTGGGACAACAGTACCAACCTAATTAGTAAAAGGTATCTCACTTCTTCTTTTCTACCAGAAACCTGATAAACATAAGTTACATCTTAGTTATAATTTCTTATCCTGTATATTAGTATTTACATCTATATGGAGTTCAGAATAATACCCAATAAAGCATATCCCAAGGCATGCAGGCAAGTAAATCAAAAATGAAATGAGATTTTAAATATCTGCAGGAAGAATTTTGAATTATAAAGATAAAGGTTACATCTTTATATTATTTGGATTGAAGCATTGAAAGTTGTCATTTATAGGATGAAAAACTGACCGTCGAGTAATAAGGTTTTGATCAGTGATCATCTTCTCAGTATCAATGTCTCTGTAAGCAACAAAGAACTGAATGAAAATATCGATGAAGAAAGCTGTCTGGCTGAGTATGTCTAATAAATAGAGATATTTGGGCCATCCCCTAAAGAACCCGAATTCAATGGGTGTTCCTATAGATGAGTACACTGCCCATAACAATATGAATTTATCCCAAGCCCTGTACCATCTGCATCATAAAATTGGAGATTATACTACAGTTATAATTTGTAACCTACTTTAACATTTTTGTTATGGGAGATGAATGGTGCATTACTAACAGTATATTTGTACAAGTGTTTGTTAATTATCATAAAACTGGATAAACACAAATACACTCATTGCCACAGAAAGTGTCATGCGGATACGTCCACAAACAAATAAAGGCTAAAAAGAGACCGATAAAGTAAGAAGGCATATGAAACCTGCTTCGAGGGTAGAAGAAGAAACCTCGGCTGCCCTCTGTCACTCTCATGCGCCTCTCCTCTTCTCTCTTGTCCTTCTCCGTCATAGCAGAACCATTTTGCTCAATCTCAATCATATTTTCTTACCAGTATCAAAAACGATGTTTGTAGAGCGCTACGATCACATTTATCAACTAAACATCAAAGATGTGATCAAGACATGCTGACCATTACATAAGCCTTGAAATATTCTTTGCTGTCTAAGGAAGAGATGTTGAGGCAATGAGGAGAAAGCCATGAGAGACTACTTTTTTCAATTCTAATCTAGAAAATAAACTTTTGTTGTCAAATATAGCTGAGTTATCTTATAACTACAACATTATCTATACTTCTATACTACTATATAAAGCATTTAAGTAGGCTCCACAAAAAATTAAGATAAGGAGCTCCAATAATGGAGTGACATGTGTCAATTCTAACTAAAAGTTTACCTTTATTTTCAAATTCTAGTGAATTCCCTAAAAAGATAGATAAAAAGATATTTGCTTTATTTAAACTAAACCCACTAAAAATGTAAATTAAAGTTTATCTTTATTTACAAAAGTGTATATATGGTCCTATAAGTTGCTTGCCAGGAAATGAAAATTAAAGGTTGTATGTCTAATAAATAAACTCTTACCACACATCTGAATCGATGCCAACTCTCATTTGTCTAACTATGATTTATTGTTGTAAGAATTTGTGACAACTAGTTGATATCCATTCTCAAACCTCCTTGTGATCATAGTAGTTTTTAATCTTATTGGATTATTTAGTCTCAAAACTTTGTTTATTTTAGTAATCAACTCAATAATGATACTATGGAAGGGCTTCCTAGACTCCTTTGAACCACGGCATGATTGAAAAATTCCCAGAGAAAAATCCTTACATAGAATGTAAAATCTTCCTAAAAATAGAAATATTGGTATTCTTCATGTAGGTTAAATATATGTGACATAATCGCCTTGATACGTTTTGAAATAAACTAACAGAAATGGCATAAGACGTAGACCACACACATCGCAATAAGGACACAGTCACTACTATCCCAAAAAACTACATATCATCCTGCGTTTTAATCATGATTTCCACCCATTTGTTTTCTATCTTATGGTGTTAATTAAAACGAAATAGCTACAATAAATTTAATTATTTTGTTTCAGTAAGTAGTAATAAGAGCCAACTAAATACAAAGGCAAATAATAAGCAATAGTTCTGAAATGTTCTATCCCACATTGGTTAGAAATGCAAATGATGAGCAGTTTATAAAGACCACAAACAAACAGGCAGATACCCATGTCTGGTTGATGCATCATGGCCATGTGACTAGAGCGTGATTAACCGAGCTTCATGGTCTCGGCCATAGCTCAGTAGAGGATCGTTGTTAGCCCATCTCGATGGGTGTTGGCATGGTCACATGGTTGTCTGACAGACAAAAACACTTTCTTTTTGTTTCATTCAATTTTGATTCTTTATGATGTTGGTCTTTTAGGTGCAACTGAAACCGCTGGAGTTAGTATGGAAAATGTTGGCAGCTTAGAGATGTAAACCGAGTGCTAAATACTTTAATGAGATGCCAGAAAGAGAGGATGCTTCTTCAAAGTTCAGGTTTCCTCTAATTAGCATCACTTTGAGTAGCACATCTATACATGTTCACTTATAGTGTTAACATTTTACTTACCGTTTCATGAAATATTGTGTTCATTATAACTACTCCAGGCAGAAACAATATATTGCAAGTCTGTAAGAGACTATGTAAGTTGCTTATTCGAACATAGACATGTAAAGTATATGCTAGGGAAGATCTCACTTGTTTCTATTTGGTTGACTCTAACAAATTGCTCGTTGAGTACTTGAGCGTTTAGATTAGTAAGAGGATTGCTAGAAGTTTTTCTTGAACGAGTATATGTTTGCAAACCATAAGCCAGTGTGAAGTAACTCTGTGTTTTTAGTTTTGACCATGACCACATTGATGCTCGTTGGCTTGTTGCATTTGGTTTTTATGGAACGAAGCTAAGTTTGGGCAGTTGTGCCATCTGAATCCTTCTTGATTAGAAACTTTACTAAAAGATAACTGAACTGAAAGTCCTTTTTCTTAAGTAGATGTAGATGCAACATCACTCATTTTTATTAGTAACTGTTATAAAAGGAATGGAACTACCAAAGAAATTGGAATAAATTGAATAGATAAAATGTTACATACATGACTTGTGCTTAAGTAGTGATTAAGTAGAGCTTTTGCCCATCTATAATCATATTCACATCAAGAATTTGACCCGCTTCTTCTGTTAGTATACAAGAAGTGGAAGGAAGATCCAACTTGAAATGATCAGCTGCTTTTTCAATCAGCTCAGTAATAGTGTCTGGAACCCATAATATAACTCCATACTTGTTTTGATTCTTTGGCAATTCCCACGGCTGAAAAGGGTATATCGTACATTTCTTTCGCTTCATTTTATCTGTCACTAAACGCCAATAAATTCATAGTTAGCTAGCTTTTCATCAAAATCAAGCAAAACTTGAACCAAAGGTGGCATAGACCAAACAATAAATCTGAAGGTTCTAAACAGAAAGTAATTATATATGCTTATGGAGCAAATTAAAAGGTTCTTAACATGTTCTCGTTAGTAGGCTTGGCATTTTCCTGCACTATTAATTTGAAAGTAGAAATTAAAAACTTTGTATACCTAATAGTTCTTAAGAGGTTGAAGTATTATCTGATAATTGAATGGTTGCGGCTTCTTCCAGTAGCTTAATCAACCTTTCATTCTTAGATAATTTTGCTTCGTCAAGTGGATTTTTAGCCCATCTGCACATTCAGAGCATGAGTTTTATCATATAAGGTATATGCATGAGTGCTTAATTCTTTGAGTCATGAATAGTAAAAAACCACCGATTTTGCGTCCTTGTAAATCTTTCTTGTCTCTTTAAAAGTAAATTCAGAAATATCAAATTATACAAGTTACACCTATCTTTAGATAAAACATTGGCCCCGGCTTTGACTAACAACTTTGCTAATCCATAAGATCCTCGTAAGGCGGCTAAGGATTTAATGGGGTGCGATTAATTTTAGACAAACTACACCGTTGGTCCCTAAAGTTGTCAATTCAATGTAAAAAATGTGAACACAAAACTTAATAATGGGCGGGAATTTTAAGTATGGCAACGACAACCTAGACAAATTTAGGGACCAAATCTGAAGAGGAAAAAAAAAATACACACACACACACACACACACATTACTGAACCCCTTGACCGTCTCTTCCCCGAGACGCTATTTACTTTTGCGCGTGAAGCAATAAACCCAAACGCAACCTTTTCCTCACACATTTCCCAATGTTGAATGAACTTATGGAGGTCGCTGATTCATCACGCTTACATGATCGTATGGGATTTTGGTTTGGGCAAGAGGCTGCAGAAGAAGGGTTTTCTAAAAACCTAATTTGTGCTGGTATGGTCATCTAAAGAGGCTGATAATCAAGCGTATGGAGCTGATTGTGGAGAATGAAGCTTTGGGATAGCGTGGTGTGGCGCTTGATAGTTTGGATGCGTTGAGAGAAACCCAAGCCAGGCACATCGACCTACTTGCTCGTTTGATAAAGATTTATGGTGAAGCTGATGATGGTATTCGTAAGAAGGAAGGTTATGCTGCGAAAATGACTGGAAATAATTAGTGACTTTTGGGTATTTGATGGGAGTAGGTAAATGGGGTCATTTGGTTGCTTGTTTTTTATTTTTAGGTTATTAACAAGGTTATGTAAATGGATCTTTGGTTTGGTTGTTGATGATGGTTTGATCTATTTCCTGTTGTTCTTGTAGTCTACTCTAACTATGATGAAAATATAAATCTATGTTTTAGCATATAATCTTCTTGTATTGTGCTATTTGGTGTATTGTTTCTATCAGCAAAAACAAACACCCCTTTATATTAGGAAACCCAAACACAGTGGTTATAATGTTATATGTGTTTAAAATGCAAACGCTTTAGCATTAAATCTTATTGTATTGACAATGGTGTATTGTTTATCAAAAAAATGGTATGGTGTTAATATTGACAGTGGGAGTGAACAACCNTTAAGAGCAGGAGGTATCGTCGGCTGGTGGGTGGCGCCATCACCACCAGCCCAAAACTTCTCACGGCGCACCGTACCGGAGCTCGCGCCGTCGTCCCTTGCGCCGTCATGATGGCGCTGCGCCATGGGCTTTTTTTTCTTTTTTTTTCTTTTTTTTTCTTCTTCTTCTTCTTGAATGCTAACGTTGGAAACTAGTGGGTTTCGTTATTTTTTGTGTTTGTGTTTTTGGTGTGTTTTATTTTATTTTATTTTATTTTTAGCGCAGGATTGTTGTTTTACAGGTGGGATGAAGAAGAAAGTTGGGAGGAAGAAGAAATAAAAATATGTATATATATACGCTAGTTTTATACATGGGCTAGTCAAAACAAATTATATATGGGCTAGTTTTATTAAAAATATATATATATATATATATATATATATATAGGCTTTATTTTCAGAACCCTGTTAAGTGCGAGAACTGCGAGAACTCCTCTAGACCAATGAGATTTTTTTCAATATTAAAAATTATTATTTAATCTCAAGGGTATTATTGTAAAAGACAATTTTCTATTTTATATATATATTTTTTCTTAAATCCCGTTTCTAAATACCACATAATTTTCGGATTTTTTTTTTCTTAGCATGCATGTTTCTAGGAGTCTAGGTGCATATGTGTTTTTTTTTTTTAAATAATGTAAATTTACATGTGTTTTTATTGTACAATAGTTTAAACTTCAAATGAATTTTAGTTAAAATGTAATTGCACATATGTTTCTACAGTATATTCTATAAACTTCTTAAATAAAAACTAAAAACAGAAATTATAGTCATAACCTTTAGATTTATTACAAAGCAAGAACATAATATAATACACAAATTTTATATCAATTGAAATACAAATCAAATGTAACATTTTGAATATACATATGCACGTCTTCTAAGAACGTATGTGCATAAAACATATGTATTTGAAGTTTCTCATCATATTCTTTCAAACATGTGTGCATGTCTTCCAAGAACATACATGCACACCTTCCAAGAACATATATGTACTTCCCGTTTATGTGTACGCCTTCAATGAACATATTGTCACGCCTAGAAAAAAATAATAGTCAAGATTAAATACTTTTAAAATATAACTCAAGATAACATAACACACATGCACAAGCTTAAAGTAGCAAACACAAATAAACAAGAGACCACTTTTTTTTGTATGCAAAACATATAAAATCCAATCACAAAACATATATGTTTTAGACGTAAACATATAATCCAAACACAAAACATATATGTTTTATACGAAAAACATATATGTTCTATACGAAAACATATATGTTTTATACGTAAACATATATGTTTTATACGTAAACAACACCAAACTAAATAAGTAAAACACTCGTACGTTATTTGATGCAAACTGTTTTTTGCAACATAACTAAAGGTCTAAATCAAGATCTTAAAAGCACAACCATCCTAATTTCGACACAATGGTATCATTAATATCTAAAGCCTTCAATGATCTGACATACATGATACTCTATTAACAAAACAAAAATAAGATAAAAATGAACTACACCTAATCATATTAGAACAACTAATAAAATAAAATAGACCCATGTGACTTCTTTTTCACAAAACCCAATATTCATCTCTTAAAGTAGCATCCATTCGTAGCATTCATAAAGACGTAAACCAAAACTGGAAAAAAAAATCAATCTTTTTCACAAGACCCAATATTCATATCTTATAGTTATATCGATACTAAAACCTATAAAGAATTTGAATAAACATTAGATTGAACAAAATACCCAAACCCAAAAAAATACTGCTGAAACATGAAACATCACAACAAACTTAAAAAATAATACTACTGAAACACAAAAGTTGATGCTAAAATTGACATGAAAAATGCAATAACACTAGATCATTATTCTCGACAAGTGGAGTTCAATAAGTATAGCTTTCTACTCGACATGAGCCGGATCATACTTATATAATAAACTCGTTACCTTTTATGTGCATTTCTTTATTTTTTTTCTAGATCTAAAGTTATATAAATTGATCTGATCATTATTGTGTTGCTATTATTTGTGTGCAATTCCATAACGATATACTTACATGATTGAGCAGAGACCTAGTGGTTTAAGGAACTAGAAGTTGTAGGAGTCTTGATCCGATTACATATGATGGGTCGATCTGGGCACACATGAAGCTACATATAAGTGGGCGGCTAGGGTTTTTGAAAGGAAGAAAGATAAATAATGAGAGAGAGATGGTTGGGAAAAGAATAAAACACAGGTTTGGGAAACGGTTTTGGGTATGTGATCCTATTTTTATGGAAATATTAAATTCCCACTTTGCCCTTAATTTAATTTATGTAGTCAAATTAAATTACATGTATTTTCAAAAATGCCATTGTGCATTGACATGATATACATTATGCATTATTAGGAGTAAAAAAGAGGGTTCTCGCAGTTCTCGCACTTAACAGGGTTCTGAAAATAAAGTTACACTATATATATATATATATATATATATATATATATATATATATATATATATATATATATATATATATATATATATATATATATATATATATATAACATTTAGCCCTTCTAAATAATATCATTTACACTTAATACCCTCATTTTTATAATTTTTTTACGATTTGCCCCTGGTCCAAATGAACTTATAAAAATAACCCATAAGTTTGGAAAATTACAAAACAACCCCTACCATTTTAATATTATAATCGGTATAAACCAAAACCCCAAAATACAAACCCTAATTCTTCCCACATCATCAAATCATTATTACACAATCATTATGTCATTTATTAACCCACAAGATCGAAATAAACCCTAACCCTAGCCAATTCGATTTTCTTTTCCCCTTTTCTTTAATTCAACATACAAAATAAATCCAAACAATTATTTTAAGCTTCAAATAAATACATAACCAATTTATTCAGATCACATATGCATTATAACATGTCACAAAAATCAGATATTGCCCTAGAAAATTCATATAAGCCGAATTGTATAATTTCCATAATTTTAGGGTTTTGTTTATCTAAAATTCTCCAAGACTTAGATAACATGCATGGATCATTTTTAACATTTTATACTGATAATATAGAGTAGTAAGGATGATAAAAAAATACCAGAAAGCTACTAATCGAAAGGAACAAAGATTTGTGATTTATTGCTTCTTGGCCCAAAATAACGAGACAAAATAAATTCCAAAGAACCCCCGATCACTCCACAGCCTTTCCCACTATTTTTCTAGCCTTCACCACACTAGAACACGTCCAGGAAAAATAGAAATAGCCCTTGGAAAATATTATGCCGCCGGTTTGCCTTTTTAGTGGATTTAGGGTTTTTTTCGAATTTGTTTAAAATGAGAAATAGGTTAGATAAAAATATATAGAAGATATGGCAGAGGTTTTGGCAGAAAATTGGGCTATGAGATGGACCAAAATCAGTTTTTCAATTTTATCCATAAATAACTTATGCAATTTATTTAAATGTTATGTACAAAATATTAAATCATTTGGACCCTTTATTTAGGCTTAGGCAAGCACAAGTATTTTTTATGAGTTAAAATATTCAAAATATTCATACAAAAATAATGGTGGTCATATGTTGTTCATTTCCAAGTTTTTGGGATTTAATTGTATTTTATTTAAGTGTTTAATTAAATTTTTAATTCATAGGGGTATTTTGGTCATTTTGTAAAGTTTTAAATCTTAGGTATTACACAAAATAGGGTGTGTTGTTGTTGAGTAGACTTTTACCACAGAGGGGAACAATGAAAGGGAAACGTGTTGGGTTGGATTAACTAAGGTGTAGTCATAAAAGTGCTTGGTCTATTATACCCTTGTTAAAATAACTAAAAACGGACGTTGACCGAGACCAAAAGGGTCAAGGGACGCAATCGACCTCAAAAACCCAAGTTTTGGACTCACGGCGACGATTTCTCAAGGTTTGGGCCCAGGGGATGTTTTTGGGAAAGTTTAGGGACCAACGGTGTACTTTTGTCTAATTTTTCAAAAGTAGTGAAAGATATACATAAAATATTGATATTCAGTGATGAGATATGGAAGTGAAAAGACATATCAAAGAGACGATTACCTTAAGAACGGGGTTGCATACATCATCAACTACTATACCCTACATTACATGCTCTACTATATTAAGGTTTTAATCCTTATCATTTGATATCAACCGTTAATGTCAGTTCATCCAACGGTCATTAGTCCATCAAGGGTTAGAAATGACTAAATGAGGTAAGCATATTCTTGATACGCGTTGATGTTTGTCAATTGAGAAAAAAAAAGTAGTGGCAAATTAAAAAGGAAAGAAAATAACGTGACTAGCTCTAACCCATAGTTTAGCTGCATTATTGGGTTTATTTAGGGGGGTTTCACTAAGCTTATGAATCGGGCTTATGCTTATGTTATATAAGTGGCCTATGGCTTATATATCATGAGCTTATAAGCCGGTGTTAAGTGTTTGGCTTAGCTTATCACAACTGATAAAGTAGAATGACAAAAAAAATATTTCACATCAATTGGGTGTAAATAGTAAATGTTGGTATAAAAGTCTGTTTATATA
Source organism: Artemisia annua (assembly GCA_014162995.1). NCBI lineage: Eukaryota > Viridiplantae > Streptophyta > Magnoliopsida > Asterales > Asteraceae > Artemisia > Artemisia annua. The sequence continues at coordinate 11,835 of LBNU01023109.1, forward strand.
CACCCTCCATCTCAAAAAATAAGTCTATTTTTACTTTTAAAATTCTTTTTCTTTCAACTTTGACCTTAATTATTTTATTCGTGTTATATAATAGTTGATGCAAAATATATAAATGGATTTGTGTTTTATTGTATGTTCATTAATAGGTATGCTTTTTATCAAATATCATATAACACGAAAAAATATAATTAAAGTTAAAGTTGGAATAAAAAGACTTTGAAAAATGAAAATGGACTTATATTTTGAGATGGAGTGAGTAATATTTATATACAAGCCCACCTCTCTTCAAATAAGCCACGAAATTTGGGCTTATCAAAACACAAGGCACAACATTTAGACTTATCAAACACCCCCTTAATCGATTTAATGTAACACCTTTGCGGGATTGTTCTAATTATGGGTTTCATTAGGAACTGACGAGAATATAAAAGTTTGTTTAAAGTCATTTGTTGTTTACATTTGAGATTACATGAGACATTATTTATTAGATATTTGAAAAGGCTAATTAAATTCCAGAAACAAGGGTGTTGCACGTTTAATTATGTCGTTGATATAAACTAACGGAGTTCGAGTTTTAATTAAACTAGGGTACTAAAGTGAAGTTAATTATGTCGTTGATATTTGACTTTAGGGTACCAGACAACTCACTTGACTAGTTTGGGTATCGACGCATGCTTTGGCCAAACAAATACATAAGAGGCGCGGGTAAAATGAACATGAGTCTGTTTTTTTTTTGTTTTTTTTGTTTTTTTTTTTAAGTAAAATGTTGAGCAACTGTTTTTAATATCCTTTAATCTAACAGTTAGAAATGTTTATGGACTAGCAAAATTGCTAGTCGAAGCTGGGGCTAGTGTTTTATCCAAAGACACGTATAACTTAAGAAATGTATCAATCATGTTGTAGATAACTTGGTTTAAGGTTTGAGAATTCAAATGAAAAGAGACAAAACTTTTACTAGTCTCCTTATTTCTTAAGTCCACAAATTAAGTCGAGCATATACTATATAACAAGACCCATGTTCCAAATGTACAAATATGGGGTAACATTTCACTTGACGAAGCAATATTACATTGATCGTCACAAATCATTTGATCCTCTAAAGAACCATCAGGTATTCGAAATTATTTATTTTCCTGTCTAATAAACACTCTGTTAATTGGCTCGTTTAATTGAGGAGGGATGCCATATTTTGTATTTTTTTTCGTTTGTTTTGTAAAATTGTTGCCTTTCTTAAAAAATAAATAAATAAATAATAAAAAAAATCTTGGAACACTATGCTATAAATTACTACTATAAAGTTTCTAAATGCACGTATTGATTATGACACTCAAATTTAGAGTGTTTTGACATCTATACCCTCACATCACTTTTAATTATTTTCACCTGTAGATGTATAAATGTCAAAATACTCTAAATTTGAGTGTCCCAATCAATTCTAAGGGCCCGTTTGGTCTGTATATGGATTCGGATTTGGATTTGGAATTCGGATTCGGATTTAGATTTGGATTTTGGTTTTGATTTTGATTTGATGTAGAAAGAGAAAATATATTCTATTTTATAAAATTAATGTATTTTATTCATTTGTACAAAATATAAAATATTTATTTTATTTTGAAAATAAGAAAGATATAGAGTAAAAAAAAAAAGTGGACCCACAATAATGGTATCTATCACTTGAATCCTAGTAGCCTTGGGAGGTATGAGTTTTATGGGTCTCATACCCTTGACAAGACATCAACCCATGAACCAAACATTTTACTACAACATTCAATTCATTCCATCAGTCCAAAAGTCACCAACCAAACGGACCTTAAGAGTATGAAAATTACCTCCCTTAACAAAAACTGAAAAATAAAAAATGAAAAAAGTATTTCACATCAAACTTAGGGTGTGTTTCTTTTTTCTCTTAGATAAGAGATTGGGTCCACTAAACATTTAATAGTATTTATTTTTTAAGTAGGACCCACAAATTTCTCTTAATTCTTCTATATCCACAAGGCTAAAAATGTTAAACCCTCCCCATTAAGAGGCTCTAATAGAGGTGGACCCTACATAGTCTCTTAGCTAAGGAGAAAAAGAAACACCCCCTTAGCCTGCACACAATAGTGGAAAGACAAAATAACTCATACATCCCACACACAACTCAGTTAAGACAGAAAGGGTAAATCGGGTAAATCAATAGGGAAAAAAGCAAGGACACCTGTCAAGTTTATATTGGATGAGAACAAAAATGATACAACCATCACCTCTGCACCATGATACCAGCAGGCAGTAGCAGTGTACAAATATAGCATTTAGGCTGCATGCAGTAATAGGATCGACCGAGTCGGTCGACCAAGGTCGTCTCGGTCGTCCTTACTGGAGCATGTCGGTCGCGACCCAAATAATAACACAAACCCAGCCATTTCGGTCACATACTCGACCGAGTAAAAAAGAGACGTTTGATCCAAATTTAATTCGAAGTTTACACATTGGACCGTTTGTACTTGGTCGCCCTTACTGGGGCACTGAATCGCCTGCAGGTCGCTGGAGAGAGAAAGCTGACGTGGCAGAAAAAAAAGGGGGGATTGACCCCCCTTAATGTGACCAGCCTAACAACCCATTCCATCAAACACTGCTTTTTCTCTATCTCTCTCTTTCCAACAACTGTGTGTTTTAGTGTGTGTTTTTTACATCTTCTTTCATTTTTTTCACTCAAAGAGACATTATCAAAAGCTTTTAAGGTACTATCTACTCTTTTAAATGTTGCATATATGTTGTTTTTTGTATATTTTATTGTTGCTAGTTTATGTATGCGTTTAATGTGAATCATTATCTTAATAAATATTCAAACTTTGTGGATCTAACCCATTTGGTTATACCTTCTGCACATGTTCATGAAACAGAAATAGGTTAATTCTAAGCCTGTTAAAGTTGTATGTACGTTTCTTGTTTATTTTGCTAGTTTATCAGGCGGAGCCATGTAGAGAGTAGTTAGAAAGACTCGATTAGCAGGAGGGAAAAAAAAAAAAAGTAAAATTTGTGAAAAAATGGTTATTGCCTTCATCTTAGAATTAGTGAGTGATGACTACCAAGATCAATGCTTTTAAACTGAATTTCATAATTTAATCCTACTTAATAATGAATGGGTATTTTTAAATCTTCTGGTATTGTGGGTTTTTCTGTAAAAGTAAAAGGAAGAACGACTTTTGTGGGTTTTATTCAATGTTCTAAAAGGCGTGCGCCTCAAGCCTTATGCGCCTTTGCGAAGCCTTGGCGTTTCTTAAGCGTGCTTAAGGCGGCAACAAAATATTTATAAATTTATGTATTTATAATTTTATATCATTTTATAAGAGCAATTTCAAATACTAAAGCCCAAATCTCAAATAGTCAGGCCCAAATACGAGGCCCAAGTAGGAATTAAGTTTTGAAATTACGAGGCCCAAGAAAGAAATAACCAAATAATTGAAATTCAAGCCCAAATCTATAAATCCCCTAAATGCTTCTAAAAATGGCGCCACGCCTTACCAAAAAGGCGCACCTTTGCACGCCTTTTCGCGCCTTATTCCACGCCTTTTCACACGACGCCTAGACCTCATGCCTTGGTCCATTTCGTGGCGCCGAGGCCACGCCTCGCGCCTTGGCGGCGCCTTGACGCGCCTTTTAGAACACTGGTTTTATTTGTCATTTCATATATTAAAAATGTACCCGATAGACTTATAAGTGCATATTCTTCTAGTTGTATATGTTTGAAAGTCCACCATTCTTTCCATTAGCAAAACAATTAACGTCTCAATACTTGATTTAACATACTTTCAAATTTATATATATAATGTTTTTCTTTAAAGTTTTCATTTTTTGTGTTGATATTATCAATTTGTTTTATGACATATTTGATTGCAAGTGCAATAAAACAATTTGAGCAACGTTTGATTTGTCGTATAAACAGTTAACTGCTAAACCCACTTATTTTTGTGCTAAACCGTCAAAATAACCTACATTAACTTGGTTTTATTGTATAGACACATACATCTCTTACTAGTGCTAATTGACTTGAATTTGAGTGATTTGCGCATTACTAAACCCGACCCGACTTGTTTTGAGTTACAGGAAAAATAGCCTATACTCGCCTTTTCTCATTGTTGACCGCCCCCCATGATTTCAGTTCCTGGCTCCGCCAGTTTATGTATGCGTTTAATGTGTGTGTGTGTGTGTTTTTTTTTTTTTTTTTTTTTTTT
>LBNU01023109.1:21327-34896 GCA_014162995.1 Artemisia annua
TAATGCTCCAATTAAAATGTGTGTCCCAAAAGTACAACCAATGAATGGTAGTAAGTCTATGGCACGGCTGCAGCGTGATAGACAAATCGATTCCAAATAAAAGTCCTCGAATGATTAGATAAAATGGAGCAAGAAAATGAAGATGGTCAAATCGAGGTAATAAGACACCATAATAGTCCAGAGACACTAGACATGAAGGTTATTGAAAAACCCGGGGTATATGAAAAACTATGAGATCTCAATAAATGATATATAATGTCTAGTAAAGTGTGGAATCGAAAAGTAACGAATCGACGTCGATATGGTAATGATTAGTAAATAAATAAGATAGAGCTATAATCATGGTGAGGATCATGTAAACATACCTGCATGAAGTGCAGATGTATAAATGAATGGCCAAAAGAAGTAAAGACGCAAAGAGCTAATGAAAGATTAAAGTCTATTGTGATGAGACATGGTTACTGGGACTTGAAGTCCGTACATATGAATTATTGGATATGCATGGTATTTATGAGAAAATGAAATGAAGTTATGCATAAGGTGCAAGTGATGGCACACGTATATTTTCTCAAAGACTTGTGAATGATCATTGAGATGCATGTTCACATGTGGTGGATCCAATAATGTAATTTAATATTGTATAAGTCTGGCAATATAAGAAATAAGTATGCGTCTAATATAATAATACAAGAGCTCGTTTGATGTTGAGATTCCTTAAGGAATATAGAATGTATAAATCACGTGTTATGATTTAAAATTCTCGAGAATACTAATTGATCAAATTGAACAAATCAATAGAATTGGAATAATGTAAATGTTTTCATATCTTTAAGGTACAAGAAATGTGAGTTTATATTTTACTAACCCATCAAAACAAGTTTAGTTGGTTATACAGATGCAGGATATATGTATGGTCCTAACAATGGTCGGTCTTAAAGTGGATACATACTCACGAGTGACGGTAGTGAAATTTCATGGCATTCGGCAAAGCAAACAATCGCGGATAGTTCATCAACCATTTAGAAATTCTGGAAAGGAGGCACCAACAGTTTTCCATGAAGATAATGTATCATGCATAGGTTAATCCAAGGAAGGCCACATTAAAGGCGTCAAGACAAAACATATTTTGCCAAAGTTCTTTATCAATCATGACTTACAAAAGAATGGTGATATTATTTTTCAACAAGTTCATTCAAGTGACAATTTGGCGGATCCAATTACCAAGGCGCTTCTATCTCAGCATTTAGGAAGCTAATTTACAACATTGGGATGCTTCGACTCAAAGATCTCAAGTGATATAATCATCAGAGGGAGACAATACGCGCTGCACTCTTTTTCCCTTAGTCATGGTTTTGTCCCACTGGGTTTTCCTGACAAGGTTTTTAATGAGGCAGCATTTCCCAAGCGTATTATCAATATGGACATCCAAGAGGGAGTGTTATGGATAATTATTAGTGGATGTCCATATAACCCATAACAGGCCCACGGCCCATGTTAGCTATTAGGGTTTTTGCCCTAATGTTTGTCTATATATACTTTATGTAAATCTCATATTTAATAATCAATAAGAAGAATATTCATTCCTTCAATTCTTGTTCACAATACCAGCCAAATATTAACATAGCCATTACAAATTCAATAATAGAACAAATACTATTAAGTTTTATGCAAAAATATGTACACGTCTCTTGAAAGTTGGTTTCACTATCAATAATGTTATGTGGTCCTTAAAAAGATGCATACTCGTATAATATCTATATTATATTTTTGCCTACACCAAAAAGAGAATCCACAACCTCTCTTTACACGAAGGAAAAGGGCTCTATCCCATTTTTTTTCTTTTGAAAAATAGTAAAACCATAAATTGCAGTAGGCAATCTGCCAATTGAACAAATTAAGTCATAACTTAAAACCCTCAGCAAACTAAAATCAGTGGACAAATGCATGATCTAAAATATAAAATATAATTGCATTAACATACATATAGAGCATTAAAGATTCTTTATTCTAAAACTTTTTATAAAAAAAGTTTCATTAGTACTGATCAAGTAAATACAAAAGTGTATATATGCTCCTATAAGTTGCTTGCCAGGCCAATGAAAATTAAAGGTTGTATGTTTAATGAATAAACTCACCACACATCTGAATCAATGCCAACTCTCATTTGTCTAACTATGATTTATTGTTGTAAGAATTTGTGACAACTAGTTGATATCTATTCTCAAACCTCCTTGTCATCATAGTAGTTTTTAATCTTATTGGATTATTTAGTCTCAAAACTTTGTTTATTTTAGTAAGCAACTCAATAATGATACTATGGAAGGGCTTCCTAGACTCCTTTGAACCACGGCATGATCGAAAAATTCCCAGAGAAAAATCCTTACATAGAATGTAAAATCTTATAAAAAATAGAAATATTTGGACTCTTCATGTAGGTTAAATATATGTGACATAATCGCCTTGATACGTTTTGAAATAAACTAACAGAAATGACATAAGACGTAGACCACACACATAGCCATAAGGAAAGCTACATATCATCGTGCATTTAAGGTAAAAAAAATTATTCCCATACCATAAGTTCGAGTAAATACTTTTAGAAAACAAACATTTCTTAGTAATCATGATTTCCATCCATTTGTTTTCTATCTTATGGTGTTAATTAAAACGAAATAGCTACAATAATTTAATTGTTTTGTTTCAGTAAGTACAAATAAGAGCCAACTAAATACAAAGGGAAATAATAAGCAATAGTTCTGAAATGTTGAATCCCACATCGGTTAGAAATGCAAATGACAAACAGTTTATATGGACCAGAAACAAATAGGCAGGCACGACCTTACTTGAACAGGATCTGTTCTATAGGCTCGTACCTCTGTATTCTTGATTCCTCAAGAGACAGAAACCCATGTCTGAAACCCATGTCTGGTTGATGCATCATGGCCATGTGGCTAGAGCGTGATTGACTCGGCCATAGCTCAGTAGAGAATCGTTGTCAGCCCATCTAATGGGTCTCGGCATGGTCACATGGTTGTCTGACAGACTAAAACACCTTTTGTTTTTTTTGTTTCATACAGTTTTGATTCTTATGATTTTGGTCTTTTAGGTGCAAATGTCGGCGGCTTAGAGATGTAAACCGATGTTTAATACTATAATGCAATGCCAGAAAGAGAGGATGCTTCTTCAGAGGTCAGGTTTCCTCTTATTTAGCATTCATTTTCAGTAGCACATCTATACAGACTTAGTGTTACTTTTTACTAGTTACCATGATTCATGAAATATTGTGTTCATTATAGCAACTCCAGGCAGAAACAATATATTGCAAGTCTGTACGAGACTGTGTAAGTTGCTTATTCGAACATAGACGTGTAAAGTATATGCTAGGGAAGATCTCAATTGTTTCTATTTGGTTGACTCTGACAAATTGCTCGTTGAGCGTTTAGATTAGTGAGAGGGTCGCTAGAAGTTTGTCTTGAACGACTACGTTTGCAAACCATAAGCCAGTGTGAACTAACTCTGTGACATCTGAATCCTATTAGAAACTTTACTAAAAGATAACTAAACTGAAAGTCCTTTTTCTTAAGTAGATGCAACATCACTCATTTTTATTAGTAGCCGTTATAAAAGGAATGGAACTGCCAAAGAAACTGGAATCAAATTGAATAGATAAAATGTTACATACATGACTTGTGCTTAAGTAGTGATTAAGTAGAGCTTTTGCCCATCTATAATCATATTCACATCAAGAATTTGACCCGCTTCTTCTGTTAATATACAAGAAGTGGAATGAAGGTCCAACTTGAAATGATCAGCTGCTTTTTCAATCAGGTCATTAATGGTGTCTGGAACCCATAATACAACTCCATACTTGTTTTATTCTTNGCAACATCACTCATTTTTATTAGTAGCCGTTATAAAAGGAATGGAACTGCCAAAGAAACTGGAATCAAATTGAATAGATAAAATGTTACATACATGACTTGTGCTTAAGTAGTGATTAAGTAGAGCTTTTGCCCATCTATAATCATATTCACATCAAGAATTTGACCCGCTTCTTCTGTTAATATACAAGAAGTGGAATGAAGGTCCAACTTGAAATGATCAGCTGCTTTTTCAATCAGGTCATTAATGGTGTCTGGAACCCATAATACAACTCCATACTTGTTTTATTCTTTGGCAATTCCCACGGCTGAAAAGGGTATATCGTACATTTCCTTCGCCTCATTTTATCTGTCACTAAACGCCGATAAATTCATAGTTAGCTATCTTTTCATCAAAAGCAAGCAAAACTTGAACCAAAGGTGGCATAGACCAAACAATAACTTTGAAGGTTCTAAACAGAAAGTAATTATATATGCTTATGGAGCAAATTAAAAGGTTCTTAACATGTTCTCGTTAATAGGCTTGGCATTTTCCTGAACTATTAATTTAAAAGTAGAAATTAAAAACTTTGTATACCTAATAGTTCTTGAGAGGTTGAAGTATTATCTGATAACTGAATGGTTGTGGCTTCTTGATTCGTTGTGTTTTTGTGCAAAACAATTTATCAAAATATCAACAAACGTGAGGTCAATGTTATCGTGAGACAACAAGACGTGGAGAAATACAAGTAAACCTTTTAGGAAAAAGATTACCTCGTAAACTCGTGAAAGTGATATTTATTTGTGAGACCGGGAAGTGATTTCCCGGGTCGTGTCCCAACGAGGAGTGAATGGAAAGTTTCGTAAAAAGATCGAGATTAAAATGCTTGTATGTTTGGTTGTGAAAGATTGTTTGGTTTTGTAGTACGTTAAATTAACGAAAATGGAAAATTAACAAACGTAAATGAAAATAAAATAACCTAAGGGGAAACAAAAGGCAAATGGCAAACTAGGGGAATCCTAAAACACTACGGGAATCAAAATTAGGTATCGGGAATCCTAAAACACAAGTTAACAAATAAACGTGACGTTTATTTAAGATAAACGTCAACGTACAAATAAAAACGTGAAATTTTAGCTACGCAAATCCTACGGGCCTACAAATAATTTTCTAACGCACTAAATGACAAAATAAAATTTTGGAGAAAAAAAAAATTAAAAATTTAATAAGAATTCTATTTAAATTGATTTAATTACTAATTTATACTAATTAATTCAAATTAATTATCTAAACTATTTAAATAATTATGAAACTTTTCTGGAAAATCAAGTGGGATAAAAGAAACTTAAGAAAAATAAGAACTGGAAAATAAGCACAAGGAATAAGCTGGAAAAGCAGTTGAGTGAAATAAGCTTAAAAGGAAATTACTACTATAAAAATAAAAAAGGGAGGGAGTAACAATGAGAAGTCCCTAGGGCGAATGGTATTGGTTGTGTGGTGTTGAGGTTTAGAGTGCAGAAGGTCAGGGGTTCGAATCCCACTTTTTGCATAAAATTTGTTTTTTTTAGTTTTCTTTGTTAACTGCTTCTTTAACACAACCACAAACACAAACTTAAACACTTTTTGGAAAATAGATTTAAACCAACAAAACTTAAACAATTTCTTGATTGCAAAACAGATTTAAGAATCAAAATGAATTTCAAAACTTTTGTTTTGTTTTCTAACTTTGTTCAAGTAATTTTTCAAATGAACTCAATTAGCCAAACAAGCTCAGTTTAAATCACAACGACAATGATAATAACAACAATTGCAAACTCAGAAACAACAAGCAAGATCAACAACAAGAACACAAACAGCAGCAGCAACAACAATAAGCACGATAAGCTCAGATAAGCCAATAAGCTCAAAAGAGCTTATAAACACATAAACAACAACAACAGGAACCAACAACAAACACTAACAACTACAACAAGAATCAACAAGCACAGATGAATAAAGAACAAGCACAACAAGAACAACAAACAGTAGCAGCTAGCATAATAAGCAAATAAGCCAATAAACTTCTAAAAGCTTAGGCAAACTAGCAAACAACAATAATAACAACTAATAACAACAATGGAATCAATAACAAGAAAAATTAACAAGAAGAACAACAAAATCACACACACTCAGTATGCTGAGTATGTGCAGTCTCAAAGTGATCAAAAGAGTGCTTATTTATAAGCACTCAATAAGCAACTACCCTAAACTAAAAGCAGATTAATAAAGTTAACCTAGGGTGCTTTCTAAACCTACAAAGATATAACCCTAACACTAACTATTAAGCAGTCCACAAGCAATCTAATTTTGCTAAAAACCTGAGATGTAGGGGACTTTTCTTACTCAGACCATTGTTGGTTGTATTTTGTTTCTGTGTTCCCAGATTAGGGTTAAGATAATCAAAGAGTACCAGATATTCACTTGAAATTAGGGTATCACTTTCCAATAGAAACTATTCGACCCTATGCCTGGGTTACACGAATATCTCTATGGGATAAGACCAAGTGATGTTCTTGTTTTAGGCACAAATCAAGAACAGTAGCGTATTCAAGTGTTTAGGGTTTTTTTGTGTTAATCGTATCCATGCAGAATGTTGTGACCTCTATTTATAATAGAGTTTACTCANGTGGTATCACTTTCCAACAGAAACTATTCGACACTATGCCTGGGTTACACGAATATCTCTATGGGATAAGACCAAGTGATGTTCTTGTTTTAGGCACAAATCAAGAACAGAAGCGTATTCAAGTGTTTAGGGTTTTTTTGTGTTGATCATATCCATGCAGAATGTTGTGACCTCTATTTATAATAGAGTTTACTCAAACCCTAGCCCATAGAATTATGTATAATTAACGGCCCATTAATTATAACATAATACTTTCCATAATAGTAGGATTCAGTGGTTAAAACGAGCAGCACTTTGAATCAGCAGGACCTAGCAGCAGAGTCTAGCAGCAGATTCAACTACTAGCAGCAGATTCTACTAGCAGCAGATTCAGCAGAATCCACTAGCAGCAGATTCAGCAGAATCACACTAGCATAACCACAATTGAGTCAGGGTGTTCATGGACCAAATGGGTGTACACTCCGTACCTCCAAACCAATTACCAGGTGTGAACTCATCCCTCAAGTGCACTAAAGTTTCCAACAACCATCAACTTCCACACCTTTTTTTTTTATTCAATTCAATTCCAAACCCAAAAATTCTTTTTGAAATGTGAAAACAAGCTGGGTGAGAACTTAAATCAACAAAGATTACACATTTCCATCCATTATCAAAGATTAGAGACTATCTTGAAATTTGGACAAAAACTGTGTATGCAATTTTTTGACTTTGAAAGATTTATGAACAAAGTTGACTTAATTGAAAATTGGTTGATCAAATTTGATTGCTAGATGTTTGTTTACCTTAATGAAACCTATTTCAAGCTATCTTAACTGGTTCTAAGCTGAATTCAAGAACTTAGTGCCAAATTTCTTTCACAAGTGACTGCTAGTGAAATCCAAAAGAGATTTTGACTTTTTCTTTGAAAATCACCAAACCAAGGGTTCCTCTGAGCTAATTTGGACCTGGGTGAGATGTTTGACCCAACTATTACCACAATAAACAACAAGAACACAGCAGAATAGCTTGAACCAAAAACCCCTTAATGTAATTGTTTTGATGAATTTCAAAGTAAATGAGCAAATTAACACTATAACTAGTCTAATAACCTTATACTTAGCAATAATAAACTTAAATAAACAGGATTGAACAAACAATAGCTACAAACAACACTTAACACATAATATGGAAAATTAAGGTCCAAAACTCTTACTTGCCATCCAAGCTAGGAGACAAATGAGAACCAGTACCAAAGAACAACCTAAGTGTCTCCCATGAGACTCTAAACCAAGTTCTTCACCATGTCTGCTACTGCAACTCTTCCTTCTTTCTTCATTTTTTTTATTTTTTGTGATTTTCTTTGTATTTTTCCTTTTCTTTTTCTTTTTTTGAGTTTTCTTGATTCAAAGCTTCAAAAGGCTTTTAAACAACTTACACAAGCTACTGAGATCAATTGGAGCATAAGTTAAGGTAAATAGCAACAATTTGCAAAAATTGAAAAATTCTAGTAAAAAGTGAATTAGCTTAGAAACTGAATAAAACTTGGATTAATTTAAAGAAATTGCATTACAAGAGGGAATTAAACATAAAACAGTAAAAATACAAGAAAGTTGGATGCCCTGGTGGCTCATACAAGTGTCCTATTTATACTAAACTAAAAACTAGGGTTTCTTTCTCTTGTTGTGCTACTTCTGTGAGAGAAATCAGTGTAGAAAGGTCCCTTGTGCTTTTCCAAACAAATCCCAGCTGTCAACTTAAAGTTAGCATGATCTGGACCCTCAATTCACTTTTGGCGGGAAAATTTGTTGAGGCAATTTGGATTGCCAGCGTGGAATGGAGGGGGTAGGTAGGGTTTTGTGAGTGTATTGGAGGGGGTGATATGGGGGAAGGTGAAGGGGATGCTTTTGAGGGGAGGTTGAGTGTTGCAGAGGTTGGTCGGGGTGTGGTGGTGGTGACCTGCTGGTTAAACGGGAAAGGGGGAAAAGATATGAAGGTTGACCATTTGACCTGGCTATTATAAAAAACAAGAGTGTTGGGTTTATGTGGGATTGGGCTGATGGTGTTTGGGCCTAGGAGAGTTTTTGGATTTAGGTAAATGGGTTATGGTATATTGGGTTTGATTGTGTTGGGTTTTAGTAAATAAGAAGGGTCCGTTTGGTTTTACAAGTAAGATAAGCCCAAGGACTAAACTTGTATAATCTGAATTTATGAGGGACCAATCTTTCCATTTCTTCTAAATCACTGAAAGGGCCATTTGTGTCAACCATTTATTTCCCAAGGTCCTTTGTTGACAAAACTTCAAAAATAAAGTACCCGGGGACCATTCTTGCCAACTTTGCAAACTTGAGGGACTGATTCTGCCAATCTTGAAAATTTCAACCCAAGGACTCAAAATGTCATTTGTTGATTCATGGTGGACTTTTGTTGACTTTTTCTTCATAAAAACTTTCCAGGGACCATTTCTGACATTTTTTGAAAGTTCAGGGACTAGTTTTGACATTTTTTTTGCATATTTGCTCAGTTTTTTGTCTATTTTCAATCCTTTGTATCAGAAACATGCAAAAACATACTCCAAGGACATTTGTGACATTATTTGATCATTTTTGGGTGTTCTTGGTTGTTTTTGACTAGTAAAACGGAAGAAAAGATATGTGCAAAAAGGCACATATCACTTCTTCCAATAGCTTAATCAACCTTCCATTCTTAGATAATTTTGCTTCATCAAGTGGAGTTTTACCGCATCTGCACATTCAGAGCATAAATTTTATCATATAAGGTATATGCTTAAGTGCTTAATTCTTTGCACTCAAGAATAGTAAAAAACCACCGATTTTGCGTCCTTGTAAATGTTTCTTGTCTCTTTAAAAGTGAATTCAGAAATATTAAATTAAACAAGCTATACCTATCTTTAGATAAAACATTGGCCCCGGCTTTGACTAACAACTTTGCTAATCCATAAGATCCTCGTAAAGCGGCTACATGAAGTGGNTTATCATATAAGGTATATGCTTAAGTGCTTAATTCTTTGCACTCAAGAATAGTAAAAAACCACCGATTTTGCGTCCTTGTAAATGTTTCTTGTCTCTTTAAAAGTGAATTCAGAAATATTAAATTAAACAAGCTATACCTATCTTTAGATAAAACATTGGCCCCGGCTTTGACTAACAACTTTGCTAATCCATAAGATCCTCGTAAAGCGGCTACATGAAGTGGCGTTCTGAAGTCATAGTCTTTTGAATTTGGATTCCCTCTTTCCGCAGATGAAGCCATGATACTACTATTGGGTTAATCTCAATCTTACCCACTCTTACCCGAATCCTACCCATTTAGAAGGTCAAACCCGAAAGTCAAAGTCAACATGAAAAGTCAACTCGTGATATAACTGTTTTTTTGGCAGTTACAAACAAACAGACACAACCATTCGAATGGATACATCCATTCGAACCATCACAACGTTTCATTCGCACCTTTTCACTTATTATATATAGATTTGAATCTGTAATCTTTACACTTGATGACATATTATTATTTCAATTAATACGAAAGCGTTTCTTTGAACATATCGTGCAATTGGTATATTGTGACCACGTTAGACCAACAAAGATCCAACGTTGAGGCCAATAATTGGTATCAGAGCGGTTTGGATTCATCTAACCAAATCATCATATACCAAGGGTTTTAACTTTGCCCTGAATCGAAGAAGAACAATTCCCAGAAATCGGTAAAAAAAATTTTCTGCAAAATTTATTACTCGAACCACAAAATCAAAACAACAATCATCTTTGTGATTCTGAAAACCATCCATAATTCATAGCCGCCTTGTAATTAATTACCGGCAACTAAGAATAGGCAATTTCCAATTATTTTGCAAATTTTTCATTCGGATTTTAATTTTACCGAGAGTAGAAAACCATCAAAGGGAACAAAAGGTTTTGACTTTAATCAAACAAAACCTTATATCGATTCAGAAACAAGAACCCATTACCATCGATTAAACACGATAGTCATCAAAAGGGAAAATAAATTGATTCAACAAAAAGGAACAAACACACCTGTTGTATCCAGAATCAAATACCCATTTCACTTTTTTTGAATCGTCCTGATTCATTTTCACGGAAGAACAAACCCAAAAGGATTAAACGGCGCTCGAATAAACGAGAACACCAAAATACCCGTGAAGAAGAAGGTTAACCAAAGCCAAAACATCCGGCGGTCAACCATTCGAACATAGCAGTAGACGGGTCTCACCCAAAAGAGGCAGAGATTTATTATCTCTTGCAAAGAGATAACAAAAGAGGCGTACTAATAACGCTAGGGCACACCGAACCAACAACACAAAAGGGCACCGGGTATTTTAACCCCCCCAGGTTTCGGAATTTACAAATCCACCCTTATTTTCTTAAAACTTTACTTATTATTAGTATAGTTTTATTTTTGTGATAAGTACTAGTATTATTATACCATAAGTATCTTATCATTTTATTTTATAATAACCTAGTGAAAATACACTGCTTATTATATTTAGGAATAACTTTTAAGGAGTAATTAACCTTAGGTATATTCATTTTTTTAAATTTATAATCTCCAAGGATAGTATTTTAACTAATCCTATAGGTTTTGATTGTTACATTAGACACAAAACATTAGAAGCGCGCACCATATTCTTAACACATCCCGTAATAGAATATTAGGAGATTACTTTGTCATTAATATTAAGAAATGACTAGAAACGGCGGAGATAGTGAAAAGAAGGAGGCTAGTATACCTAACACTACCCCTCAATTCCAATGCCCGATGTTAAAACCCGCAAATTACTCACTATGGGCAATTCGAATGCAAATTATCTTAGAAGCAAATGGGTTATGGGAAATGATAGAGCCATTAGACTCAATGCAACCCGATAAGAAAAAGGAGAAAACTGCTATTGCATACCTTTATCAATCCTTACCCGAAGATCAATTACTTCAAATAACAAAGCACAAAACCCCAAAAGCAATATGGGAGGCTTTAAAGGCTAGACACTTAGGCGAAGAAAAAGTACAACAAGCCAGACTTCAAACATTAAGATCTGAACTTGAATTGTTACACATGAGGGAAGATGAAACCATCGACACCTCCTGGAAAACTAACAACTCTTGTAAACAAAGCCGCTAGTCTAGGACACAAAATAAAAGACCAAAATTTAGTGAGGAAATTACTAAATGTTGTACCTGATAGGTATCTGCAAATAGTAGCATCTATAGAACAATATTCCGATCTAAACACTATGACATTTGAAGAAGCAATTGGTAGACTTAAGACCTATGAAGAAAGGATTAAGTTTAAGAAAGGGAAACAGGAGAACAATCAAGAAAAATTGATGTTCACACGACACGAGGGTAGAGGAAAACATTTTAGAGGTCGTGGTAATGGGAGAAATAATTTCTCACACAATAAAAACCACGAGAAATTTAGAGGAGAAAAGAAAGAGGGAGAAAAACCTCATAACAACTTCAAAGGATCAAACTTTGATCTTAGCAATGTAACTTGTTACAAATGCAACAAGAAAGGACATCTTGCAAATAAGTGTTATGCCAAGACAAACACTAACGTGTAATCTAATCTTGTCGAGGAGGACTTAGAACCTACCTTATTAATGGCAATATTAGAAGATCCACTTGTAAAAGATGTTGTTGGGAATAAAGCTAACAGTTACCACTGATAGGCTTGTGGAAGACACTGCTGAAGAATGCACTAGCAGTGGAAACTCATTACCACTGTTAGTTCATATTATTACCACTGCTTACTAGATAACTGTTATGTATTTGTGTATAGATAAGTATAGAATAGATCTTGTGAATATTCTATTTAGATAGCATTATACTTATCTTGTAAAGGACTCCTTGTGCTATAAAAGGAGATCCTAGGTCATGATCATAGGTACGAATTATTCTAGAGAGCTTCAAGGTGTAACCCTAGTGATAGCTAAGATCACTCGTATTATTATCATTAATAATATTGAAGCTTTGTGTTACATACAACTATACTCACTCACAATACATCATATAAACTGTCTTCTAAGTGTTGTTAAGTAAATTCCGCGTGCTTAATAATATTACTCAAAGTATCAACAACACAAGGTGTGTGTTTAGATCCATCAGATGTTGAAGACCAAGATGTCTCACTACACGAAGAGGTAGAAACACAAGAGAACAAATTTAGATAGTCTATGGTATTTAGACAACGGAGCTAGTAACCATATGACCGGAGTGAGAGAACACTTCAAAGAATTAGATGAGAAAGTTAGTGGAAAAGTGAAATTCGGAGATGGATCACACATAAAGATCAAAGGCAAAGGGTCAATCTTAATAGAATGTGATGATGAGAAACAAAGAATTATTTCACACGTCTATTACATCTAAAGCCTAAAAAGCAATTTATTGAGCCTTGGTCAATTCACCGAAATAGGTTGTAAAGTTGTAATGGAAGATGATGAACTACGACTTTATGACATGGACGACAAAATCTTCATAAAAGTAACTAGACAAAGAAACCGTCTATACAAAGCAAGTCTGAGAATAGGTACACCTGTTTGCTTACTAGCAAACTTAAAGGATAACACTTGGTTAAGGCACGCAAGACTAGGACATCTCAACTTTGAATCATTAAAATCAATGACTCAAAGGGAGTTAGTTCAAGGCATACCTTCCATTAAAGATACAACACAAAGTTGTGATGTTGTTTAGTTGGTAAACATAGTAGAGCACCATTTCCAAAGAAAGCCAAAACCAGATCAACATCAACCTTAGACATAATATACGGAGATTTATGTGGACCAATCACACCACCAACACCATCTGGAAAGAAGTATATATTCTTGTTAGTCGATGATTATTCAAGGTATATGTGGGCGTATTTCCTAGAAACTGTCTCTCTGACCTAGTTCGTATCAGCTCGACCTCCAACCGAGTTTCTAAACATTTCTTTTAATGGTGTCCTTAACTCCTTTTCTATTGTGGTTCCTTGTATTCTTTGAAAGTATCAAATGCTTGATCTTTCCTTTCTAGGAAATACGCCCACATATA
>LBNU01023109.1:35323-48080 GCA_014162995.1 Artemisia annua
TGGGGAAAAAACAAAATACAAGGCTAGCGACAGTAGTTAGTGGAGTCAACACTATCATGAAGGCAAAAGGAACTACTGAATCATTTTTTACTATGGAGATTCCCCAATTACTGAGCACACAGAAGCAGAGCCACTGTACGGTTTATCATCATGCTGAATCGAATTTATTGCAGCAACTGCAGCAGCACCCAAGCATATATGGTTAAAAGACTACTTAAGGCAGTACACACTCGAAGGAAGAAAAGGTGACATTATGGTTGATTGACAATCAGCTATAGAACTAAATGAAAACCTGTTTTTCCGGAGAAAGTAAACCATTGACAACGAATAACCACTTCATACGAGACTTGCGCCGAAAGAGAAGACTTACAAGGAATTCATGCAGCGAGAAAATCAGAAAGCTGGACATAACTCCACCAAAAAGGCCTACCAAGATCAAATTTCTAACAAGGGAGAACTATTGAGTCAAAATCCTAGGAGACGAAGATTGTGGATTAAGGGAGAAGAGGGTTAGGCGATCTCAATCTTACCGCACCTTACCCGAATCCTACCCATTACGAGGTCAAACCCGAAACGTCAAAGTCAACAGAAAAGTCACTCCGATATAACCTGTTTTTTTGGCAAGTTAACAACAACAGACACAACCATTCAATGATAGCACCATTCGAACCATCACATGAGATTGTACGTTTCAGTTCGCACCTTTTCACGTTATTATATATAGATTAGAATCTGTAATCTTTACACTTGATGACCATATTTTAGTCGAATTAATACGAAACATTTCGTTGAACATATCGTGCAATTGGAGATTGGAACACGTTAGACCACAAGCATCCAACGTTAAGGCAACGCCAACAACTACCACCATCATTTGTCATCAATGAACTACCTTTATTGATTATTAATGAAGCAATCTTTTCGTGTCCACTCTTGATGGTTTCTAATAAGGGTGTATTTCCAAAATTATCTAACAGTAACATGACACAATGTATGTAGTTAGTTCAGATGACTACCACAATCTCAACTCACAAAGGGAAGAAAGTTTACCTGAAATGGTAACTTCGACGCCTACTTGAATAGGAAAATGAGCAATATCTTCGTGTCCTTTTGATGCAGCAAGTTGCTGTTTATGTCAATAGCTTGTTAGCAAGATAATACCCTTTATGTACAATAAATGTTTTTCTAAGTGTTAAATGAAAAGAACATACCAACGGTGACCTTCCATCAAACTTCTTTTATATTTGGGTCGGCTCCAGCTTGAGTTAAGTTTCTTAGCTGAAACAAATCTCTATTATAAGCTGCAGTATTGACCCTCAGTGCAAGGTGTGTGTAGACCTGATAATGGATTAAATCAAAGTTACCATTTAGTATATAGTTTAATTTAAGACTATAGTTTATGTATTATTATTTATGTATTAAGTGTGGTCGAATTCTAAAGTTGTATGGGTAAAAATGGGCGCCAAACAACATGACAGTTATATTAGTTATGACAGTTATTTGCCAAAGTATACAATGTTTGTAAATAACTGTCAAATAGAAAGTTGTGTTGATTTAGGAAGCATTGTAACGTTTGGATATGTATAAATATGTTTTCATACAGAAAACATATCATACTTTCTCGATCAATAAAAGTTCATTTGCCCTGATATACTTTGTTGTCCAATTTTACATTACAAAACTTTGCACACACTTTTACTTTCACAGAACTAAAACATGGTGCACTTCAAACACATTATGAGATCAAGAAATGTTGGCCTGAACCCTGTACACAATTGGTATCAGAGCCACGGCTCTAAACCTTGGGAAAGGCCAACAACACAACCTAATAGTGGATTCTACACTGGGAGATATCTACTCAGAGAAACACCCAAGCGTGTGTATCAATGGAACACAAGGAAGAAAAGCATTTCTCCCTAGGGGAAAGAAATGCTTGTGAAGAAGGTGTTAGAAAATGAGGCATACAATGATGCCAGAATGAAAGGAAAGCAGAAAGATGAAATAGTGAAAACAAAAAGAGAAAAAAGATCAAAATGCTATATCTGCAGAGAAAAAGGACATGCCTTTTGGGCATGTGAGAGTAGAAAGAAGATTGCAGTGGCAGAATCAAACCAAGAACTTGTTACTACATCACAAGTCCTTGAAGAAGAAGTGAAATATCCAGAAACAGTCCATGTAATTGGAGATTACATGGTTGAGGGGACAAACTTGAAATCCTGGAATGAAGTATGGTACATCAGCAACCACTACAAGTTTCATCTTTGCCCTAGAAGGAAATTTTTCAAGACAATTAAGTACAAGTTTAAGATGATAAGGAAGGAGGAGACAGAAAGGAAATTCATATTTTCCTATGGTATGGGTGATGTTGCAGTGGAAACAGATGATGGTGAGATTGTGATACCTAATGTTCAGTATACCCTTGAGGTATCATTGAACATCCTAAGTTATGACCTACTGGAAGAACAAGGGTACATGGTGAAGTTAGACAACAACAAGTGCAAAATCAAATACATGTTTGATGAGGCAAGGACTGGAAAGAAAGAAGCACTGGACACAGACAACTTGGATCAAATTTAGGGACCAAAGCATGCAATTGCAGACCACAATAAGTACTTGGAAGATTACTTTGAATCATTGGATCCAAAGGAAGAATGCTCCCTGATTAAAGGATTGGAAGAATTGAGTTGTGACAGAAAGGATTCCCATGATTACATTGATGATGACTTCATAAGTTGGAATGGTACATTATATGCTTTAAAAGTAAATTCCTTCAACTGATTTATGTCTTTCATGAATTTACTTAAAAGGGATAGCATAGTGTTCAAACATTGGGAAGTATTCAGTAGGAAGTATGTGGATATGTTGAAATGGTTTTACTTGGTATATTTGAATTATGATCATCTAGATGAGATTCCACCAAGTATAGGAGTGATTAAGATTGATCTGCTTGCTTTGCATAAGATGGTAGATAGCCTTGGAGGCTATGTTACAGTTTCATTAAGTGGCAAATGGGCAACCATTACATACATGCAGGGCCTAACAACTGAGGATGGAGATGCAATAAAGGAGTGTTTCAAAAAGTTCATAGACTTGGTTATTGTGTATCATGACACTGCTCAGGTACCATGGTTTGAGAAGCCATAGAAGGAGATGGGTAAAAGCAGTTGGACTGCAGAACAAAGGAACCCACAGGGCTTGGATGGTAGAGCAGTTAGGGATGAACATGGAGAACAAGAGATGAACCGGTTTGGTGTTAGGAATGAAGATAGCATGGAACAAAGAAATGAAGACGGAAGCAGTGAAGGGGACAGTGACTTTGATGTCATTGTTTGAAGGAAAAGAAGCAATCACTCAAGACCTTTGAATTTAAACCATTAGAGGGGAGATGTAGACCTGATAATGGATTAAATCAAAGTTAACCATTTAGTATATAGTTTAATTTAAGACTATAGTTTATGTATTATTATTTATGTATTAAGTGTGGTTGAATTCTAAAGTTGTATGGGTCAAAATGGGTGCCAAACAACATGACAGTTATATTAGCTATGACAGTTATTTGCCAAAGTGTACAATGTTTGGAAATAACTGTCAAATAGAAAGTTGTGTCGATTTAGGAAGCATTGTAACGTTTGGATATGTATAAATATGTTTTCCTACAGAAAACATATCATACTTTCTCAATCAATAAAAGTTCATTTGCCCTGGTATACTTTGTTGTCCAATTTTACATTACAAAACTTTGCACACACTTTTACTTTCACAGAACTAAAACATGGTGCACTTCAAACACATTATGAGATCAAGAAATGTTGGCCTGAACCCTGTACACAGTGTGCCTCTTGCATTGCATTCTGAGCTTTGATTTTTGCCACCATAGGCTTCATGTGAACATTCCCTTCTTTACCCCGACAACATACGTTAATTTAGATAGAAAATATATCATTAAAGTGTGAGCAAGTATTGAAGGGTGGAAAAGAACAAGTCTATAGCATTAAGTGGTCAGATATCAAGTCCTTTAGAAATTATTCGAAAGTTCTATGCAGAAAGTGATTTTTGAATCTTTTGGTAACAAAGTTATATAAGCAAAGTATATTTTTTATGTATAAATTACCTCCCTTATATGGTCTACTAACTGCCTAACCATAAGCATGCCATTTTTTTTGCTAACAAATTAAATTAAAAAGAATTTTAAACCTGCTTCGAGGGTGGATTAAGTTTTTCCTCCACCTCTCGTCTCTTCCCTCCCCCTTCGCTATCGTGGAAGTACTATACTCAACCTCACTCCTCATACTTACTCTATAAGTGGTAAACGCTATGTTTAAAAGACTGCGTTATATCGACTAAACATCAAACATGGGAGCAAGATGTATGTATTGACCTCTACATAAGTTATGAAATGACTTTTGTTGTGTATGTAAAAGATGTGGAGGCAAAGAGCAGAGAACCATGAGACTTTTTAAGTTTAGAACCCCTCTTGCGACAGATGAAGGTAATATACTATCACTATCATTTATCATCAATGAGCCGCTATCTATGTGTCCTTTTGATGCAGCAAGATGCTGTTTGATCAGGCCAATAACTAGTAATTAGCAAGATAATACATTTTGCGATTAACGTTTGTATATGATTATTAGAAGAAATACATCACCATTGACGACTTTTAGTTTCATCAAAGTTTTCTTGATTGGATCAGCTCTAGCTCGAAATTAAGCTTCTTAACCGAGACAGATCGTCTGTATGAACTGCATTATTGAGCAAACTAAAAGTTTCAAACCATTCTACATTTGATTTATAGGTTTTCCGCACAAAACATGAGTTTGACACAAAATTATTGGTCACGACTGAGTGTTATCTTTGCTATTAACAAATTAGTTTCCAAGCGTGAATCCTACGTTTTCAATATCTATTCAATCTAGGGCAATAGTTTACAAAATTATACCCGAAAAATGACTTGGCATGTGTAGTGGTCCAATCATTGGCATGTGTAGTGGTCCAATCATTTTGCATCATAATATATCTTTCTCTTTCTTACCCTCCACAATTGGTTGCCAAATCATTATGTAGATTAGTTTTGTAAACTTTTTGTGGATGTAGCATTCTCGTCTATCTAGCCATAAGGCGTTGAACGAACTAAATAAGTAAATAAATAAATTGTATTACATTGTTACTAATATATAAATATAATGGTTAATGACATGTAATAGCAACGTAATTTCCCATATGTTCCATTATTAGATACGAACCCAAAATAATACAACAATACTCATCCAACTTTCAAATTTTGATTCATTATCATACGTTTTGTTTGCATCGTTAGTCCTTTTGACTAACGACCATTTGTAATTAACTCAAAAATATGTTTTCTTACGTTTTCATACGTTTCTATCCGTTTTTATATGTTTTCGCCCGTTTTCTTTACGTTTTTGTTTGCACCATTAGTCTTTTTGACTAACGACCATTTGTAATTAACTCAAAAATATGGTTTTCTTATGGTTTCTTACATTTTCATATGTTTTCATACGTTTACTTACGCTTTTGTTCGTTTTTAAACGTTTTCGTCCGCTTTTACGAAAACGTGTACAATTGGATGAAAACTTATAAAAACGTATGAAAATGTAAGAAAACGTAAGAAAAACATATTTTTGAGTTAATTACAAACGGTCGTTAGTTAAAAGGACTAAGGTGAAAACAAACGTAAAGAAAGCGAGCGAAAACATATAAAAACGGATAGAAACGTATGAAAACATAAGAAAAACATATTTTTAAAGTAATTACAAACGGTCGTTAGTCAAAAGGACTAACTGTGCAAACAAAACGTATGATAATGAAATAAAATTTGAAAGTTGGATGGGTATTGTTGTATTATTTTGGGTTCGTATCTGATAATAGAACAAATAGGAAAGTATGTTGTTATTACATGCTATTAACCTTAAATATAACTATACATGATTTAAAGAAATTAACCCAAAAGGAAACAAGAGGATTATTTCTTTTTTTATTGCTATCCCACATCGATCTGAAGTCCAAATGAAAAGGAATATTTAATAGTGCCCACAACAAGGTAACAAAGAAAAATGTAGGGCAAATTCTGTAGCCGTTCAACTCATCGTCCCAATTATCTATTTGGTCATGTCGTGGTTACGTGTTTGTCATACAGTTTTTTTTGTCATTGGTGGTTACAGATCGGCTTTTTTCTTACAAATGTGAACATAGCTCATTGTACCAATCACCTATTTGGTCCTCGGCATGGTTACGTGAGTGTCGAATGATCGCTTTTTGTTGTTGTTGGTTTTGTTTTTGTAATACCAAACACCTTCATGCAACTATGGTTATGACTCATTACGTGTATATCAAATGGGCCATTTTTTTAATAAAAAATGGGATAATTCCAAAAATGGCCAAGTTGCCCAATCGTCTAGCCTTTTAGATTTGAAAATTCGGCCTTTGGGCAACTGCGCAAGCCAACCCGGGGACGCCAAGTGTCTGTTTTTTAGGGCAACTTTTATATTTTTTGGGCTTTTTTTTTGGGCAACTTGGTCATTTTTGAAATTATCCCTTTTTTAATTGCAACATTCTGCTCTCTCAAAGACAGTTTTTACTTTTTGTTTTATATTTTCCAACTAATTGGCCGATACATGTTCTTTTCCCCAATTTACATTACAAAAAAAATATATGTGTCCTTATTCTTGCATTACACAAGATCAATGACCAATTTAAAAGACACATTTTTTTTCCTGGTAAAGGGATTATACCCGGTGAATATATTAAAATAAACTATAGTGTATTAATGAATCGAGTTATCCTGTTAGTTCAATTAAAAACTCTTCAAAGATTTAATTGTTCATTTTGTATCTTCTCTTATTATGCAAGAGATTAACAAGCAAAACTTTTCTCTACCATGTGTTGACTCAAATATCTTGTTATCCTACAAAGTTTTATAATAAGGTGAAACAAAAACATAATAAGCGATGACAAAAGTTTCATAAGTAACCGTTTTTATCTAAAGAACAAACCATGCAATCTCACCCCCTTGATCGAAGTACTAGACACCCTTCCCCTATCAGACTCTCTATTTCCCACACATTTAAAACCTAACTATTCACCAATAAATCGTACCTTACGAGCTTACAAAGTTGTATTTATATCCTCAGACGCGTTCAAATTGGCGGTTGATGAAGACTCTTCAGCCACCAAATTCGTCTGAGCATTGATTGTGTCTGCCACATGTTGATTATCTTGAATGCCATTGTTCCTTAACTGGTCTACTGTCTCTTTTTGGTCACCCCCTGTAGTAGACAAAACTATCTTCAACTGTGACATGATCTTTTTGATACTCTTCCTTTTGTCCTTGTTCACCTTCCTCAAGATGCTCATCCCCATTGTTTGAATTCTCCGATTCCGGCCAAATATTCTCAGAATCTGATGATCTCTTGTTTTTCAGACCACTTTTAATTTTCTGGATTTCCCAGCCCCATTAAACGTTATCCTCGTATACACGAACTTTTTTGGATTTACCATTAAACTTTAAACACTTTAGGAAAGTGATTTTATCCTGCAAGTTTGTTAGAATAAGCACCCTTCCTCTCCTGAAATCTATAGCGTCCTTGAAATTACAGTTTTCAAATTCTAGAACTTTACCCCATTCACCTGCATCTCGAAACTATTTTCCGACCATCCGCCGAGAGGTACACCTCCAATATTAATCCAACATAACCTGGATCTCTTGTCCCACTCAGGTCCCCACTTGTGTAGGTTATCTACCCATTGGTAGAGTCTATGATCCTTGTCTTTAATTATATTTTCTACTATCTTTGATGAGCTACACTTGATCAGGATATCAAGCCCCCCAAGGAATCTTGTTTTGAAATCCTCGAGTCCTTCGAGATAACATATGTCATCCAAGGATTCTAGAATTTCCACCTCTTTTGCGGTATCGATCAAACATTCATTAAGATATAGTTCCACGTCTCCAGACACTTCTAATTCGATATTTCGATCAACATCAGCTCCGGGAACTACAAAACTCGGTCGAATAACCCCCTTCTTACCGGGTCATCATTATGACCCTTTTGTACCCCTTAGCAACCTCCCTGTACGATCGAGTATCTCTACCTTCAAAACAATGTTTGACACCGCCCACTATTGGGCCTAATGGTTGTCTTGGTGCTACCTTGTTGCGACCTTAATTACTACCATTGGCTAGAAAACCCCTAACTTTGAAATTTCCAACCCATGTGTCATTAATCAGTGTGACCATCCTGTCTTGATCTTTGACATCTTTGTAGCGTAAGAAACCAAATCTCTGGCCATTCCTTGTTCTTTTGTTTGCCATGTAAATATCAACAAGATTTCAGAACTTTCAGAAAACTTCCCACATATTTTTTACCTCCCACCCCAATGGGAATTGAAAAATAGGAAGGAAGTAATGTTGTTGTTGTTGATGAATTGACGTAAATCCTTTCTAATCCACTGGTTTGTCGTCCATCCATTAGCCCCTCTTCTGAAATGGTATTGTCTCTCCATTTGAGAGAAAGCTTTCTCTCTCACACACATGTATTGATCTTGATCTTTATTTTTAACTTATTGGCTATGTTTGGCGACAGGTAGCAGTAAGCAGTAGCAATAAGCAGTAAGTTGTAGCAGTAAGCAGTAGCAGTAAGCATTAGTTGCTTGTTTAAAAAACGTGTTTGGTAACGTAGCTGTAGTTGTAATTATAAAATGTAAAATTACGTAAAAGGGCATATACTTATGAATGAATGTTATTTTTTAAGGGTAAATTGGTAATATTAAAAGTAAACGCTAGCGGTATATTGGAAAGCTTCTTTAAGAAGCATTAAGATTGCAAGCTTTTGAGGTGTTGTTAAACGCTAGCAGCAGTGTTGCCAAACAAGCGTTAAGACTGGAACGCTTGTCGCTTGTCGCTTACCGCTCTTAAACGCTTCCAAAAAGGTGTTGCCAAACATGACCATTATGTTAAAATCACAAAAGTACATGATTAAAATACTAATATTAATTTAAAAAGCGATTGTTTGTAAAAGGAGAAGAATTGCCTACAATTATCTTGGGGGAGCATGATCTCTAATGGCTACTATTATACCTTATTTAGATTAGAGAACATCTATATTTTCTATTGAATTTTAAAACTTCTTAAACAGCCAAGAAAACATTAGGATACAAAACTTAAGGGCTCGTTTGGTTTGTAGATGGGTTTAGATTAGGATTTGGATTTGAATGTAAAGTTGTAGATTAAGATTTGATGTAGGAGAGAGAAAATAATATTTAATAGTATTAATTATTTTATATAATATTTTTGTTATAAAAAATATTATTATTAAAAATAAATATAGAGATAAATGAGAGTAGAGTTGTAAGTGGGGCTCACAAAAACATAAATATTTATCAAACCCCACCCCTCCCCTACTTTTGAAAAGTGTGGGACCATTGGGGTTGAGTCCCAATTTTAAACCCTATAAACACAACCAAATATTTGATTTGCATTTATTAAATCCAAAACCCAAGCAAATCTCATATACCAAACGGGCCCTAAGTATACATACCATTGCAAGCAAAGTTTGCCTGTTATAGGCTCTTCGTATAAATATAACTAAAAAAAATTGATCTCAATGTCCTCGCATGAAGGAAATTATTATTAAAAAAAAAAAAAAAAAAAAAAAAAAAAAAAAAAAAAAGCAATTGTTAGCATAGACTCTATAAACGTTTTTCCAGATATAGTTATCTCAAATATGTTATAACTATCCTTATGTTTCGATACACAATAGTCGGTACGCGTTCTTTTTGCTTTGCTTGCCTCTTCCTCTGAAAGTTTCTCAAAATCAATACGCGTTTTCAAGTAATTTTAAACTATACATATTCTCTTAACAAGCATTGATCGCCAGAGATACGTGAGCATTTCTTATGGACCAATAGTAATGTTGGAGACTCTAGGACGATAGTTTTGTTGATGCAGGAGAGGGTTGGTAAAACGTTTTTATAATTCATAATCTTCGATGTATCTTTTTTACATTTCAATATATAATTATTATAGAATACATTAAGTATATCAAAAGATAATGAACTATGCTTACGAAAGATTAAACTAAATCAAGCAGATTAATTGAAAGAGCATCTAAAGTATCGTTTCTAGCGTAAGAGTCACTTCTAGAACAATGCGGAACGACAAACTATATAGTTTAATCTGAGTAAAACAAATTTACCAGATCTTGAAAGGTGATAATAATGAAGAACTTGTGTTTTACTTTTCTACTTTTCCTCTTTGCAAATGTGAAACTTCTACTCGACAACAGACGATCCTTCACAAACTCTGTTAGAGATTTATTTCTCAATATATAACTAGACTACTGCTTTATTACGACTGCGAGAGATATGGAGGAATATCCAATAACGTCGCTACACACAGACTCTTTATTTCCCCACACCCAAGCAAATGTCGAGTTACTCTCCTTCACACCCCCAGGCACACACATCATACCAAGATTTACATATGTTTAGTCCAATGATTGCACTCCAAAATAAATGCCTTCTCACTGACGTTAAGAAAAAAAACAACAAAGAGGAGTATCTCACTATATTTGTCTTAGCACGTAGAACTCCCCCCCAAATTAGCTCCAAGATTCCCCAAATAAGCCTTCACCACTAAAAACAAAAAGAGGAGCACTTTTGTCTAGCACAGTACCACTAAATTTAGTGGTACCATGATATATTTAGTGGTACCGTGCACCTTATAACGACCAAATTTTCACCGCCTATAAATACCTGTCCATTTCACATATTTTGGCCATCCTTACACACACAATTTTCTGTGATCAAATCCTTTATCACTTAAACTCTCATTTGATCATTAGTTAGTTTTCTTTTGTTTAAAGAGTGATTCTTTCATCCAATCAAAGATCACCTACACTCCTCTACTTGTCAAGAGAAAAACACAAAGTAAAAAGTGTTAGAGTCTTTGTGTAGTGCACTTGCATTACTAGCAGTTTACTCGATTGTATCTTGATATACATAAAGTGTATTAGTCTTGTCTAGTTATCTTGTGTTGATCATTGTGATCTTGTTGAGATCTTTGGGATCTCTTGTAGCTTGTGTGATATTGTGTTGATCAAGTGGATCAAGAGTAGATTGTGTGGATCATGTAAGGATTGTGCAGATCGTGTAAGAAGTTAGGATCGTGTAGATCGTGGTAGATTGGTACTAGCTAAGATTAGTACTCGACATTTAGCTTAGTGTCGAAAAATAACGTAAGCGATATTGTACGGTTTTCTCCGCCTGAAGGGAGCTTTGTTGATATAGTGCTTAGAACTATCGAGTTGGGTACTCGGGGAGTGGAGTAGGGCGAAGAAGAAATTCGTGACCGAACCACTATAAATCTCGTTGTCTCGGTTTGCTCTTTCCATCTCTTTTCTTTATATTTGTTGATTACTTGTGTTAGTCTTATAGAGTGTTCATATTAGTGTTGATTGATTTCATCTATAATAGAATCTAAGTTTTTCACAAAGTAAATTTTTATAACTAAAAAAAACGAGTCTGTTAATACAAATATCGTCCTAAAAACGTTATTTATATTTTACGATCTTTACCGTGTTTTGTTAACGACAAAATAAAAAGTGAAATTTAGCAACAAGTTAAAAACATAAGTTTAAGTCTTTTACACATTTTGTTTAGACATAAACATAACCTTTAACTAACTTGTCCTAGTTACTTCTAGTTAATATGTTTTTAATCATATTTAGAAATCTTTTATTACATCATTCATAACATCATGATTCTTGTAATGTAGCTTGATCTTATTGAGATATGCTGAAGATTTAGGTTGGATTTACACTCAATGAATCCATGGAAGATATGGCATGATCCTTGATTAGATTTGGAAGATATTATTGAAGATATCTTGTCAGGAAAGGACGGAACCAAACGTTAACAAGGACGGAACCATCCGTTTGGTTCCGTCCAATCCGTGGCCTGCTGGTTCTGTTTTCCTATAAATAGCAAGCCATTCCAAGCTCATTCTTTATCACTTCTAATACATATTCTTGCATATACTCTCTCTACTTACATCTAACATATTCATACTTCATTCTTGTGAGATTCTTTTGTAGCAAGAAGATCACAAATTCATTCAAGTCTCAACGCAAAGTTGGAATACTTGTTTAGTGTACAAAGTGTGTATACTAGTGTTGTTATAATTGTTTCATTGAGTGTATTCATTATAGAGTGATCGGTTAGTATTTTAGTACTCAAAATACATAGTGAAACGGGAGTGGTTGTGCCCTTGTAAAATAACTCGACATTTAGCTTTGTGTCGGAAAAAGATTGTGTAAGCGACGTGTAAGGTTTCTCCACCGGTGTTAAAGGAGCTTGTTGACTAGTGAGAATAACTCTCGAGTTGGATACTCGGGGCGTGGAGTAGGGCAAGGAAAAAGAGTCCTTGTAGCCGAACCACGATAAACTATTGTGTTGTGGTTTGATTGTTCTTACTCTCCTTTTACTTATTGCATATTAGTATATATCAATTGATTACACGTTAAGTTTCTAAAAATTAAGTAAAAGTAAAAAACGGTAAACTATTCAACCCCCCTTCTAGTTTCCACAATTGGCATCAAGAGCTACGTTACTCAAGCTTTTAAAATATATTGTGTTTTAAAACTTGAAACGATCCATGGATTTTGAAAACTTCAAAGAAGGGCAATCTATGCAAAGACCACCACTATTTGAACCAAATGGTTTTATATATTGGAAAAAT
>LBNU01023110.1:0-12981 GCA_014162995.1 Artemisia annua
GATTCCCGTTGAACGGTTAAAACGGTGATTTTGAGTTTTGTGCAGTTTTTATGGAGGTTAGAGAGAGAAGAGGTGAGATTTTTTTTATACTTTTTTTGTTGAATGAGAGGTGTTAGCGGGTGGGGTTGGGTGGGGTACAGTTTTGTGAATTGACAGAAGTTGTCCCTCCGTGTTTTTTATTCTTAAATATGCTTTTTTGATGCCGACGGTCAGGTTCGATCATGAGTACTGGTGGGAGTTTTTGGGTTGCAAAATAAAATGCCTCAGAATTACAATAGGTTAGATTAAAAGTATTTTATTTGGACTCTACATTTGATTAAGTTACAACAAGTAAAAAAACAAGTAAATTAGAATAAATATATTCAAACTTATTACGGAGTATGTCTCAACCCAGATCGCTTGAAAGTGTAAATGACAAACAGTTTATAAAGACCACAAACAAACAAGCAGACACGACCTTACTTGACAGGATCTGTTCTATAGGCTCGTACCTCTGTATTCTTGATTCCTCAAGAGACAGAAACCCATGTCTGGTTGATGCGTCATGACCATGTGACTAGAGCGTGATTAACCGAGCCTTATAGTCTCGGCCATGGCTCCGTAGAGGATCGTTGGCAGCCCATCTAATGGGTTTCGGCATGGTCACATGGTTGTCTGACAGACAAAACATACTTTTTTGTCTTTTGGTTGGATTGCAGCATACTCATGATTTGGTGGTGCAAACGAAACTGTTAGGAGTTTGTATCGATGATGCATAAAAGTGTTCGATGAAATGCCTGAACAAGTTTAGGTTTCTTCTATAGCCAGGTTGTGAATTATCTTTACTTCTATCATGATTCATAGTCTATTAGGTTGCTTATTTGAACATGATCTGTTCTATAGCCACTTTTGTTCTATTTTTGAGTTATCATGGTTTCCTACCTCTTACCCCGACTAGTCCACAGGTGTAACGTCCTCCCTTTTCAAAAGGGTTGGTGTGGCCACTTCAGGATTCTTAATTGAGAAAAAAAGATTGCTTTTGAGCCTTTGAAAACGGGTGTTAGTGATTCTTCATGACAATATATTTTCAATTTGCAAACCTTAAGTTGTTGTGAGGTAATATGACAATGTGTAAGTTTAAGGATCGGTCATTTACCTCTGTGTCTTGACCATGGATACTTTTGGTCCATGGGAAAGGGTCAGTCGACACCCATAGGTGTAAGTTTAAACCTTTTGAAAAGAATAAGGTTAACCTGAAATGGATGCCTTGTTTAAGTAGATGTTGTATTATTCACGTTGTATTAGTAGCTATTGTAAATTGGGTCAAACCATATTTGCATGCTTCTCTGTTTGGTTTACGGATAAATCTTTGGAAGTGATATGAATAAATGATAAGATGGTACATATATGTCATTCCTTAGTGGTGATTAAATAGAGCTTCTGCCCATTTGCAATCATATCGACATCCACAATTTTACCTGCATCTGCTGTTACTATAATACAGGAATTAGGAGAAAGGTCCAATTTCAAATGATCCGCTGCTGTTTCAATGAGCTCATCGAGTGTGTCTGGAACCCATAATACAACTCCGTACTTGTTTTGATCCTTTGGTAATTCCCATGGCTGAAAAGGGTATATCGTACATTTCCTTCGTGCCTTTCTGTCTGTCACAACAAAGTAAACACCCATAAGTTTGTTGTTAGCTTGCGTTTCATTCTTGACTTCTTGTTAATTTAACTATGCGCTCGTTAAGAATAGTTTTGTTCTCTGTTTTTTCCCTTTTCTCAAAACAACGATGTTTGCTAACTACATTACAAAGCTTTTAAATACCTGATGGTTCTTGAGAGGATGAAGGGAATTCTGATAACTGGGATGATTTGGCTTCTTCCAATAGGTTAATCAAAATCTCATTTCCAGATAATCTCGCTTCATCAAGTGGAGTGTTACCCCATCTGCACATTAATTTTAAACTTAAAATGTTACGTGACATATGATCGACTTTTTGGACTCAAAAAATATGACTAGTAATGTTTTTTCTTTTTATTTAAACTCTAAAACTATAATTAAGCTCTCTATAACCTGGTTGATATAGTCATAAGTGTACCTGTCTTTGGACAAAACACTAGCCCCAGCTTTGACTAGCAACTCTGCAAGTACATAAGATCCTCGTGCGGTGGCTACATGTAGTGGTGTCCGGAAGTCGTAGTCTTTTGAGTGTAAAACTCCTCTTGCGACAGATGGAGATGATATAGTATCCCTATCAGTTATCGTCAATGAGCAGCCTTCTTTTATTAGTAAAGAAGCAATGTTATCATGTCCTCTTTTGATGGCTTCTAATAAGGGCGTGTTCCCAAAGTTATCTATTAGGAAGATGAAATAAAGTATTTAATTAGGTTAAATGACTACCAGAATCTAAGCTCAAAGGGGTAGAAAGTTTACCTGAAGTATTAACGTCAACACCTTCTTGAATAAGAAAAAGAGTGATATCTTCGTGTCCTTTTGATGCAGCAAGATGCTGTTGGATCAGGCAGTAACTAGTTAGCAACATCCCTTCTGCTGTTAACATTTTTTTTGGGTCATTAAAAGAAATTCATTACCAGCGGCGTCCTTCCATCAAAGTTTTTCTTGTTTGGATCAGCTCCAGCTCGAATTAAGCTTTTTAGCCTGGACAAATCTCCCTTATAAGCTGCATTATTAAGCCTTAGTGCAAGTTGTGCCTCTTGTAGCTCGATATGAGCTTTAATTTCTGACACCACATGCTTCATGTGAACATTACTTTCTTTACCCTGCTAAGATAAGCTAGTTTAGAAGGCCCAAAAGAAAATAAACCTTACAAGGGAGCAATAGCTAAATTTTTAATGACCTCTAGTAGATTGGCTAGAATCTTTCTTTTGTCGTGAAAATATATCTTAAGGATATTAGAGAAAGATTGCTTATCAATCCGTAAAAGCAGACAGCGCTCAGAAACTCGAACAGTGTATGGTTCAGGAATGTTGCACAGAATGGAAACATCTCCAAACGAGTCGTGAGGGTTTAGGATTGATACTGCATCTTTAGGGCCACCTTCATAGACAACAACCTCTTCCTGTAACAGTTTCGTTGTATCAATTTATATAACACCTCATATATAATGGCATAATCTAACATAAAATTGGAATTTCTTACCAGCTTTCCATCACTTATGAAATAAAGTTGGTCAACCACACTTCCTTGTTCCATTATTACTTTCCCTGGAGGAAAAAACTCCTCGTGCACTCTACTTACCTGCAAAAGGAGCGCCCGCTAAGGTACCTATAATTATCAACATATACGGTGCATCCCCCTGAAAGACTTACGATCTGATTTATGAATTCCAAAGAGCATCCCTTGAAAAGAGGAACCTTTTCAATGTGTGGCTTGTAAAGGTTTTCAATTACCTGAAAGATATACTACACTTTATTTAGTATCAGAGATTATGTGTAAATGAACATTAGAATAATTGCAATTATTTTCAACGTATCTGGATTAAGCAAAATTCTCTCTTCCATACCGTGGCACGGAGAGAGCTGGGAAGATCTTGTAAAACAGCAGAATCAGTTTGGCTACTATCATATGGTGACCGCAGTTGATCCCTGATTCGATAACGTATGTCTTTCCCTAGTTTATTTCTGTCCATATATTTCAATAGATTTTTTATTCTTTCCCTGTATATTTCTGGCTTTGATCCTCTTACAACTAAAGCTGTTATGTTACCGCCCAAATAAGCAGCGAGAACCATGTCAAATGAAACATAAACCATAATGAATATCATCTCTCTCACATTGACTGCATGGATGTCTCCATAACCTGTACAAGTAAGTCCCCACATTAATACATCATTTTTATTATACTGCAGTAAGGGTTCCATGAAAGTGAAAGAACTTACCCACTGTTGTCATCGTGATGATTGCAAAATATAATGAAGTTACATATCTTTTCAAAAGATCAATGTCTCTGAAATTTGAGTAGCTATAATCACCAAGTTTTAAGCTCCCAATCCATGTATATTCTTCTTGTGAAGCTGGCATAGTTGTAGCTAAATAGTAGAATATACATGCTGCCGTATGTGTGCAATAGAACTCAACAACAATAAGTTTCATGATTCTCGAAAACAAATACTTGATACGTATGTCCTTTTCCAACATGGAAAAAAAGTCTAGAACTTTCCGTGCCCGTACCAACCTAATTAGTAAAAGGTACCTCACTTCTTCTTTTCTACCAGAAACCTGATAAACATAAGTTACATCTTAATTATAATTTCTTATCCTTATCCTGTATATTAGTATTTACATCTATAATTCTATATGGAGTTTAGAATAATACCCAATAAAGCATATCCCAAGGCATGCAGGCAAGTAAATCAAAAATGAAATGAGATTTTAAATATCTGCAGGAAGAATTTTGAATTACAAAGATAAAGGTTACATCTTTATATTATTTGGATTGAAGCATTGAAAGTTGTCATTTATAGGATGAAAAACTGACCGTAGAGCAATAAGGTTTTGATCAGTGATCATCTTCTCAGTATCAATGTCTCTGTAAGCAACAAAGAACTGAACGAAAATATCGATGAAGAAAGCTGTCTGGTTGAGTATGTCTAATAAATAGAGATGTTTGGGCAATCCCCTAAAGAACCCAAATTCAATGGGTGTTCCTATAGATGAGTACACTGCGCATAACAATATGAATTTATCCCAAGCCCTGTACCATCTGCATCATAAAATTGGAGATTATATTACAGTTATAATCTGTAACCTACTTTAACATTTTTGTTATGGGAGATGAATGGTGCATTACTAACAGTATATTTGTACAAGTTGTTGTGAATTATCATAAAACTGGATAAACACAAAAATACACTAATTGCCACAGAAAGTGTCATGCGGATATGTCCACAAACAAATAAAGGCTAAAAAGAGACCGATAAAGTAAGAAGGCATATGAAACCTGCTTCGAGGGTAGATGAAGAAACCTCGGCTGCCCTCTGTCACCCTCATGCGCCTCTCCTCTTCTCTCTTGTCCTTCTCCGTCATAGCAGAACCATTCTGCTCAATCTCACTCATATTTTCTTACCAGTATCAAAAACGATGTTTGTAGAGCGCTACGATCACATTTATCGATTAAACATCAAACATGTGATCAAGACATGCTGACCATTACATAAGCCTTGAAATATTCTTTGCTGTCTACGGAAGAGATGTTGAGGCAATGAGGAGAAAGCCATGAGAGACTACTTTTTTCAATTCAAATCTAGAAAATAAAAATTTGTTGTCAAATATAGCTGTGTTATCTTATAACTACAACATTATTCACTAAAGTGAATATTTAACTTTGAGTTGTTACAACTATCATGTAGTTATGCATAAGCATTATGTAAATTAACAGTGCTTTAATATTTATTCTGTTATTCAAAAGTAGCAATGTAAATATGACGTTATACCAAACTTGCATTGACATACATATAAAGCATTAAAGATTCTTTATTCTAAAACTTTTTATAAAAAAAGTTTCATTAGTACTGATCAAGTAAATACAAAAGTGTATATATGCTCCTATAAGTTGCTTGCCAGGCCAATGAAAATTAAAGGTTGCATGTAATAAACTCACCACACATCTGAATCGATGCCAACTCTCATTTGTCGTGTTGATACAAAAGTTGGGCGTTCCTTATTTGAACTCTTGTTCTCGTATCAATTGAACCTTGATGTTGTGACCTGCGCACTAAGAAAGCAAGAAAACACCGTTAGGCTTATCGTGGGATTGTTTCCCACGATTATCCTCCGGCGTGAGAGTAAGTAATCGGTTTTAAGCTTATAGTGAAGAGTTAGGGTTTTTAGATGATACCTCTATGAGAGCCGTGATGCCCTTTATATATATATACGAAATCCTTGTAGGTTTCGTGTTCCTCACTCTTCGGCGTATCCCGTAATTATCTAGCCTCTTGATCCTTATCCCATAGATAAGAGATATCCTATATCAAGGCCATGAATAACTTTGGGTTTGAGTTTGGACTTTCGTGAGCCCAAATCATTATTATAATAGTCCACGCATGATGGGCTTGGGCATTAGTAATGTCCATTGGTCGGGTTCGTGACCCGAATGAGGACTATACGTCATCATGTCCCCCCAGTCTAGTATGCGCACGGTGCAACTGCGGATGCTAGACTATCAGTCGTACCGAAAGACACTCCAGTATTCGTGGCGGTCAAGTTCCAAATGTTTCCCGCCAAAAGAATATACCATGAATCTGGTCCGAATAAATCCGAAAATGTTGCCTTGGAAATCGTGGGAAAGTGCAAAAAGTATCTTGCCTTTTGATCTCCTAGCCACACGTTTAAAGTTAGTGGGTTACACGTGTCAAGCATCCAAGACTATGGGAAACCCTATATAAAGGGTATCCCTTTTTTTACTGTGATTATCACAGTAACAAATTCATTTCCACCATTGTTAAAATCTTCAAACACCACTCAAGAAATCAAATCTGTACTAAGTTAATAGCGCGTGCGCGTGTGTATTCTAATCATGGTCCGCCAATTGTTCGACTTTACATCCGATATATCCGAGGATGAACTTCGTCAGTTCACCTCGGATTATTTCATTCCTGAGGCGTTGCACCCGGAAGTTTCGGCGGCAACTGCATCCATAGCGGATTTCCCCAATGGGAAAGTAGGGGTATACACGCGTTTCTTTGAATTCGCCAACCAACGTGTACCCATGTCGCTATTCTTGTGTGATATTCTGCATTATTATCGCCTCCACATCTCTCAGCTGCACTGCATAGGTGCAGCTAAAATAACAAACTTTGAGGTTAATTGCCGCCTGATGGCGATTAACCCTACCATCCATCTTTTTCGCGCGTTTTACCACTCAACATGGTCAAACGGGTGGGTATCCTTTGCCAAGCGCGCGGGGCGCTTGCAATGTTATACAGAGAAATTAGATGCGCTCAGGGATTGGAGGGAGAACTTCTGGGTTGATAGGACGTTTTTTCCTTGGGATTATGCGTTCTATACCCAAGGAACGCTGCCGAGGGACGAGTGCCCAGCCGGGACATATAGCGTAGCTGACGCGGATACGATAAATGCCAATCGTATTCCGATCAGAGCCTACCCCGAAGAGTTGCTGGTGCACCTAGGCATTAGTCACAACTACTTCCAGCCTCCTGGCGAGGTGCCAACCTTCTTGGATGAGGATAACCGGGGTGGGTGCTTGTCCTTCCTTCTCCTTCGCTTATTAGTGTAAGCGCTCTTTCTTATAGTAGCTTATGTAACTCTTTTTTTTTTTGTTGTTGCTTGTTGCGCAGAGATGGATCTATTTCAGGTCGTGCACTTGGCGAGGCCAAAACAGGTGACTGTGGGGGTGCGCCCCTTAAGAGAAGGTGAGGAGCCTGTACTGGAGGCCACTGCGGGGCGCACGATGGAGCTCGCACTGGAGTCAGAGGGTACTCCTTCAGCAACCTTAGAGGCGACCCCTGTGCGCAGTGTTCCCGTCCCTAGGGAACAATCCCCAGATGTGGAAGTGTCGCGCAGCGATTCTTCAGAAGATGTGGAGATTGTCAAGGTTGTGGATGCGCCAGAGGGGGCTGGCCAGGGTGTAAAGCGCAAGAAGGTTTCTGGTGATGATGGCGCGGGCACCTCCAAGTGAAGACGCCACCGTATTTCTGTGGATGCATCATCAGAAGAGGATGTGTCGCCATCAATCACTGCGCAGGATACGGCTAAGACTCCTTCTCCCAAGTAAGTAATGAGACCTATGCCTCATTCATTCATTTTTTTTTATTTTTCTTCTTTGTTTATATCCTTGATATAATAACCTTGACTTCTTGTCCTTTGCGTGCAGTGATGAAGCTGCAGGGGGTGATGCAGCGCATACTGAGAAGTTGTCACCTGAGGCGAGTCAGGCTCAGGTGGATGAGCCTTCGAAGGCATGTGAGGATATGCCTGCAGAGCAACTGATAGAGGAGCTTAGCTTGGCTTCTGCGCACCAGGCCGCGTTGGTTGCTCAGCTTAAGGCCAAGTATGCTGGTGAAGGGAGCAGCAGTGCGCAGAAGGATGAGGAGATTGCACTGCTGAAGGCGCAGTTGGCTAGTGCTCATGCTGCAATAGAGTCAAGCGATGCGTACGCCCGGAAGCTCGCTGATGAGAAGATGATGCTCTGGGCCCAAGTGAGCCAAGAACGTGCTGCCTTTGATCAGTACAAGTCCACTTGCCTTTGGGCGGTGAAGTATATGGAGCAGAATAAGAGCAAACACTTCTCTCAGCT
Organism: Artemisia annua; assembly: GCA_014162995.1. Taxonomy (NCBI): domain Eukaryota; kingdom Viridiplantae; phylum Streptophyta; class Magnoliopsida; order Asterales; family Asteraceae; genus Artemisia; species Artemisia annua. Next base: position 8,260 of record LBNU01023110.1, read on the forward strand.
GGATGAATTCCGAAAGATTGTAGAGGATGCGCTGGAGAAGCAGGAGGATAAGCTGCGCAAGCTGAGTATAGAGTATGATGAGGAGCTATACCCGCACTTGGTATCCTCCATCGCTGAGCGCAGGTAGGGTTTGATTCCTTTGCTTCCTTTGAATCCCATCTTATTTTTCGTAGCATTCAATTCCTTTAAACTTATTGTCTAATGGGAATGTTGTTTTATTCGCAGGTGGCTAATCAGCCATGGTCTTCGTCTGGCTGCACTGAACACATTGGAGTCCCGAGAAGTGGTAGGAGCATTTGGGGATGTTGTTCAGTGCGCCTTGGAGCGTGGCAAAGCGGAGGCTGTGGAGGAGCTGCACAAGGGCAAACTGTTGGCGGTGCCTATCACAGAAGTGCCCGGTTATAACGAGAACGCCTATGGTGAGCTTGTTGCTGCGATGGAGAAGCTGAAGCTGTTGGAGCTCCCTCACATCGCTCAACTGGAGCGCGACCAAGACTACCCCATAGGTGTCATCATGGAGGGGTTAACTCTTGCTAGGCACGCAGCAGAAGACGCTGATGCACAGACTGACTATTTTTTGAAGCCAGATGTGTCGCAGCTGCAGGTGCCTGTCTTCGCTTGCCCACGTGACATCCTGCATCCTTTTGCTCTTGAGAAAGAGATCCCTTTGAAGGAGTCATTGGAGGCCCATGCCATGAGACTTGCGAGAAAGAAGGGCGTACAGGGAAAGGCTATCCTCTGTGGTGTTGGTGCGGCGCATCTTCCCAGGTCTGATGGGGTACCAGTGTGCGTGGCGACAGTGTCAGCCAAGGATAGTGACCTGTTGAAGAAACTTGGGGATTCCAAGAGTGCTGCCTGCCAGAGTAGTAGTTCCAAGCTCAGACGCACTTCTAGCATTTAGGATTTTGTTTTTTTGACTTCATAATAGATGAACAATTCTGTATGTACAATCTATGTTTTGTATAAACTCGTAGCTTATAATAAAATGAAGTTGATTTGTACGCGTGTTTGTATTCTAATTTTTGCACTTAGCTTCTTGTCTTTGCATCAAAGACCTCCCAGAATCACACTTACTTAAAAGAGATTATAGAATCTATAATCACTTATAATTGTGTACGAACTCGTGGTTCTGTAATGAATGTGATTTTTAAAGTTTGTACTTAGTCATTGTCTTTTCCTAAAAGACATCCGTGTTATGGCTAAGAATCGTTACAAACATACTTAAGGAAATTTACAAAGAATCCATAATCGTGTATGAAGTTCATGAAATTTACAAGTGTATGGGTTGATATGTAGCGTGCTGTACATATCATTTTAAGGAGTCAAGAGTCTTGGCTCCTAATTTGTTAAACGCGCACAGTGTGCAAAATTGCGTATCCGTCGTGAGATGCACATTGAACTTACCCCAACGTCTTGAGAGTAAGGTGTTTAACAAGGATGTGTGATCCAATGTTGATGGGTTTGCAACCCTCTTACTCAACGAGTTATTTAGTAGGTTTACTCATCCTTTACCATCGTGGGTTTTAATAAGTGCATGCACGCCATGTAGGCAAAAGGTAATATAACCAAAACATTGAGACATAAATAGTATTTAAATAACAATGTAAAAAAAATGTATCGCGGAGTTAGCTAGAAACCGCGAAATTTAATTAATACTTGCAAGTTTTTGTAAAAAAAGAAAAATTATTTGTCTAAATGAAACAAAGACAGTAATACACGGATAGTTATTGAGCACTTACTAAAGTGCGAAGGTGTCTGTGTGTGGGGCCGTAGCCGTTCCTAAAGATAGCATCTCTTGAGATTGCAAATGTTCCATGTGCGCTGTAGCTCATGGCCCTCTTTGTCACCAGCTTGTACGCGCCTCTTCCTAGTGCTTCCATGACCTCATAGGGTCCTTCCCACTTTGGTCCAAGCTTTCCTGTATCTTCTGTGTGGCTTGCATCGTTAGCGCGATATACAAAGTCGCCTGGTCTGAATGAGGTGCTTCGAACTTTAGCATCGTAGTATCCCTTCATTTTCGACTTAGCTTTTTCCTCGCGTATGGATGCGCGTTCGCGCTTTTCTTCCAATAGGTCTAAGTCTATACGCCGTTCATCATCATTGGTTGCAACATTAACTTCCGCTGTACGAATGGTTGGCATCCCTATTTCAGCCGGTATAACAGCTTCTGTTCCGTAGACAAGGGAAAAGGGAGTATCTCCGGTGCTAACCTTGATTGATGTACGGTGTGCCCACAAGACGTGTGACAATTCCTCCACCCATCATCCTTTGTGCCTGTCTAGGCGTGCTTTAATTCCTTCGCCTAGGCTGCGATTTGCGCGCTCAACCAGACCATTGGTTTGTGGGTGTTTAACCGACGCGAAGTGCTGTGTTATATTCANATAACAGCTTCTGTTCCGTAGACAAGGGAAAAGGGAGTATCTCCGGTGCTAACCTTGATTGATGTACGGTGTGCCCACAAGACGTGTGACAATTCCTCCACCCATCATCCTTTGTGCCTGTCTAGGCGTGCTTTAATTCCTTCGCCTAGGCTGCGATTTGCGCGCTCAACCAGACCATTGGTTTGTGGGTGTTTAACCGACGCGAAGTGCTGTGTTATATTCAGCTTTTTGCACCAGTCTTTGAACGGGTTATGTAGGATACTAACTAACACATAACACGGATCAACTTGTGGTATGGATCGAATAGTAAAGAAAGAAAGAAAGAAATCTAGAGAGAGAAAGTAGAGAGAGAAAGATGGGAACCTTGAGAGAAAACCAAAAAAAAAAGAAAATAGATTATGAGAAGGTCCAACCCTCTCCAAGGATGGAGAGGGCTATTTATATGTACATGGTGTTGCTTGCCTCTACTAGGCTGTGGATCGGGCTGACAGTGGGTAAAGACCCGACCCGACTCCTTAAATACTAACTAATAATAATCTGCATATTAACTACTATTATAAATACTACGAGCTACAGAATGCTTAATAGTACTTGGGGTGACCGAATCTTTTTATAAGAAAAATCGTATTCCTAACAATCTCCCCCTAAGGGAGGTTACCCCAGAAATTAAATCTTGAATTCTTGCATTAAGATCTTTGTAGATATTTTTGTAGCTCGCAGTTGTTGATTCTTCATTGATAAGAACTTTGTGCTTTCAACAGCGGACTCAAGATGACTTGCTTGATGTGTATAATGATCTTTGGCATTGCTTGTTGTTCATCATCCAAGTAAGTAGCTTCGAGTCATCTTTGAGTGGAAGTGTCTCTTTGTGATGTTGTAATAGTCTTTGTGTTGTCATGCTCACACTTTTCTGGATCATGATCTTCTGCATCAGAGTTGTGGAAGCATAGTCAAAGCCCATTCCATGATCATGATTTCTTTAGATTAGATGTTGAAGTGTGAGCATGAGGTGATGAATCGGCATCTTTTCAGCAATCAGCATCAATCGTCAACCTCTTAGTCTCTGGTGGGAATACGCCCTTCCAACATGCTGATACATCTTTGATGAGAGAATTTCCATGGTTGAATAGTTCTGACGGCTCCTTTTAGATGTTGGTATGAGCATGTGGAACTGGAGTGATGGTGGTGAAAATGATAAGTTTGGTATGTTGAGCTGCATAAAACTTGGTTAGTAATAAACATTCCAGCACTTACAAGTTCGGACTTCGAGATCGTCAACAACATAGTATGAAGACTTTCTCTAATCCTTACTAAGGCCGTTCCTAATCGGATGCCCCCGAAAGGGCTTTCACTGACATACCGAAGTACACCAACGATTAGGTGAGTCGCTGGAGATCACCCCACGACTGTAGACCATTTGAAACACCACTGTACACACTAAGCGTAATCTTCGAGAGATTACCGAAGTGACCTGCTGTCAGGGCTGTTTGATGTTGACCCTGGCAGGAGTTTCCACTCAATCACTGGGAAATACATATGTATATTCCCTCATAAGTGTTCTTGGCAGATTGCTAAGATCTGCGTAGGACTCAAAATATTACAGCTGGTGTCCATAGTGTTGAACAACCAGTGTAGAGGTATCAAGTGTTCCTATGAGATCCTTTTGATGCATCTCTTGGCTCTAGACTCGATAAGTGCAATTTGGTTATCCTATGCGGAGACTAGGGAGGGGTCTCCTGTTTCAATATCAACTAGCTCTAAGAGACAAGTCGATAGATTACACCGGTTCCCCGTGAGAATGAAACAAACTCTTTTAAGAGAACTTGAGTGGCTGGAAGGTTTAGTGCAGTGCGTCACTGGGTCCATGACGTCTTTTCTTCAATACATGTTACCTTAGTAACAATCAGCAGCATATGAATTGAACCCGGTTTCTGCCCTAAGGTTGAATAATTGGAGGGCTATTTCTTTTCACCCTTTCTCATTTCATTTCTTTTTAAGTCTTCAACCCCTTCAGTGCTTACCGAGATTTCATTACTAGAACCTTGTTGGGTTTGTTCCAGTCCTAGCTCAATCTCAGTCAGCACTCTTCCCTTTCTCACTTTTCTCCTTTTTTCTTTTTTTTTTCAATCATTCCTAAGGACTTCTAATCTATCTATTGGATTGTCCCTGGGAAGATCCCTCCAGTTCTGGTGGATCATGGGAACATATACCTAACCTTACCATTCTTATAACTCCATGCATTAAAGTAAATTGGTCGATCTTTTGGTATCTTTCCACAATCGCCATTTAACCAAATCATTGAAAATTCTCTCAAAGTGTTTATGATTAAGAAACACATTTT
>LBNU01023110.1:51518-67312 GCA_014162995.1 Artemisia annua
GTTTGTTTGTTTATTTGATTTTATTTGTTTCCGTATGTAAGTTATATTTCTTGTTATTGATTCATGCTTCAAACTAAATTGTGAAAATGCTTTATTTTGTTTTTAACTTCGTCTTAACTACATATAAAGGTATTTTGCAAAAGCTAAGTGTAAGGGAAATCTAAATCGGTTTATAAAGAACGAATGAACATGAATCATAACAATGAAATTAACATACATATTAGTATTTGTTTGAGTCAAATGCTTGTATCGAGTCATAATGAATTTTTGCAGGAATTCCAAGAAGTAAGATCTAGTTTTTCCAGAATTTTTCCAGAAACTTAACATGAGAATTCTGTCAGATCATTCTGACGGCGTCAGGAATAACACCTGACGGCGTCAGGTTAAAAATTTTCTGCAAATTTTGAAAGTTTTGTATTTCTTCCGGAAACATTAAAAGTTTTGTCAATTCTTTAACTTATAATCTCTAGGAATTCTGCAAAATATTCATTCCACAAGCATTATATCCTATTATGTAGATTTTACCACCGATTTTATGCGAGGTTGGCCTTTATCTTTTTCAGGTTAACAGGTTATTTTGGACAAGAAGAAGTTTATTATTTTGGAAGGGAAGCTTTGAGCGTTCGTTTTTCTTGGAAGAAGATCTAACCATGTTACTTCACTATCCACATCAAACAATTCAGGGGAGTATTTGATTTCATTCTTTTATTTTATTTACATTTACATCTTCTATTTGAACATTGGGGACAATGTTCGGTTTAAGTGTAAGGGGGTAAATGAAGGCACCGTTGAGAATACACTTACGCTTGATGTTTTGCTTTGTTTGATAGTGAATTTGTAATAAAACCAAGAGAAATATTTGTTAGGGCAATTTTAGCGCCAATTTAAAATTTTTTACAACATCTAGAAGTGAAACCTTGAACTTAATGAGCGTCTCATGGATAGGAAATTGTATGACTAGCACAAAACCGTACCACTAAAAAATTTTTCCACCCCAAATATGTGAGGTTCGCCCCTAGAATTGGTAGGAAAAGCACCCATCTTTGGTGCTATGATGTGAGTACCGATAGAATTTAGATTCTAGAACTTGCGTTAGGACCATCTCAAATCCACAAGTGAGACTACATTCGTGTAGTTAAGATTTACTACATGATAAGAGGCATTAGGATTAACCCATTGTTTTACACCCGTATTTTTGTTATAATTATATTGACTTCATTGGTCAAGTAATTCTCCCACACCCTTTGCGTTGTATCCATTTTTTGTACACGATACCCCTAGTACACCCCTCCGAGCCTATCCTTTCGTTTCGATCTTTGAGCATCTTGCTCAAAGTGAGAATTTGTTACACCCCGCTAAATATACACCCAAATCGCCATATCCTACCTTGTATGCACCCACCTTTGGTGCATTATTGTGAAAACATGTGTTAAACCCTTAGTTAATTATCTAGTCAATTACATGGTTGCTAAGTCAAGTCATATCCTTGTACATATTGTTTTGGGACGATTGGGACTCATGGGTAAAGTACTAGTGTAATGGAGTAATGCGGAATAACGACATTATTACCCCCATATGTGCTAAACATTTTAAAAGTACTCCAAGTTTTTCAATTATCTTAATTCGAGTCATTAGAATAATAATTGTAAAGTTATGTAAAGATTCAAGTGTAAGGGGAATGCAACTCCCCTATGATGTATTATTTTGGATGGTAGGGCAAGAGTGTATGAAAAAAAAATCGAAAAATCAAGAAAAATACAAAAAAAAATGAAAAAGAAAAGAGAAAAACATACGGACTACCATCCCGTTTCCTTTTATGTTTCTTTTTAGTTTTTGTTATTTCATTTTTAGTTTAAGATTGAGTCGAGTCTTGACTTAAGCAACGATGTAGAGTGCATGTATTTGATCATGATAATTAACTTGCCACCACTAAAATACCCTTTATTCCAACCAAACCGTGTTTATCATATCCCTACACCTTACGTTACAACCCTTTGGAAAGCCCTCTTTGATAGTTTATCTTAGGTGCTTACGCCTAGTGGAGGAGTAATTGATCCTCTCCCAAGCCTATGGTAATCTATTTGCTATGACAGGTAGTGAGTGTTATTTTCCGTTTCCATTTATGAGATATAAACTTTATGACATTTGAGAGATGTGAGAATCCAAACACTATTTGTGAGGTGCTAGTGTATGATTTCCGTGCTTGTTATGATTAGGGTCTAATAACTATTTGTTGTAATTACTTTTATATTCGTGTTAAATGACCCCTAACTCATATTTTGATTGGAATAAAAGCTCATTTGCTTGAGGACAAGCAAATCTCAAGTGTAAGGGTATTTGATGAGACGAAAAGTGTTACGCTTTTAGGGGGTCATTTAAGCCCTAATTCGTATAAATGTGATCAAATATTGCCCTAAATCGTTCCTTTTGTCATTTTAGGTACTTTTGAGAGGAATTCTGGAAAACATGCATATTCGGACGTTTTTGGAGCATAAAAGTGAAGAAAACGACAAAGTCTCAAAAGATGATGATTTACAACCTGACGGCGTCAGAAGTCACAAGGTGACGCCGTCAGAAAGCCTTGACAAAAGAGTGGAATCCAATTTTCAAATGACGGGCCAGAGGAAATTTTGGAATTAACACCTGACGCCGTCAGGTGTTAGGAAAAGTAGGCCGTCAGGTTATATTTTAAAGAGTGACGGCCCAGAAGGTTTTATAAGGTGACGGCGTCAGAAGTGGATCTAGGCCATCCGAGAAACCTAATGGCGGCGAGCTGACGGCGTCAGCCCTTATAACCTGACGCCGTCAGAGTGTAAAATCTATATATAGTTTTCTAATTTTCATTCATTAGTGTGGAACTTTGTGGAGAACTTTTAGGGCAAACCCTAAAGACGAATTTTCTGTACTTTTTAGGGTTTCCAACCCTTGGAACCCTCATGCTTAATTAAAGATAAGTCTTCACTTTAATTCAATCAATATGTCTATGTGTTGGTTGATTATCTCTTTTGCTTGTCTTTTAATTAACATGTGTAGCTAAATTCTCTAGTGTTTGCTTAGATCTAATGAAACCTAACTATTAATTATTGGTTAATTGGTGTGTGTTGTTGTTTGTTGGGATGATTGTTCCATCAATGTTAGGCTCAAGAAAACTGGCCAACCTCCTTTATGGTAACGTGCTTGAACGTCTTGGGAAACATGTAGCCAAGGCATACTAGGCTATTAAGGTAGTATTTAACGCATGAGCCACTGTTTACAACCCCTATGGTTGTGCCGTGCATGGCATAGGGCGAGATAAGAGCTCATAGAATTGGAGAGATATGTATGCCACTCCATGAGTTATTAGGAATACACCCTTCATCCACACAAGTAACATACATATCAATTAACCGGTAAAAGATAGTTAGGGAGTAATGAAATCTAAGTAAACACAACTTTCTCCATATTGTTTTCACAACCACAATAGTTTAGATATTTATTTTATTTTAATTTGCATAAGTAGTAAACTTGGGTTAGTTGACTAGCAACTAATTCCGCCCTTCTTCCAAAACCGAGATTTTACTTGCTTTCCATAAAACATAAAAATACAAAAAGAATCTTCCTTCCACCCTTAGACCTATTAGAGTAGTTTTTCTATCCTAACGAACACTATTCCCTGTGAGAGAACGATCAATCCCCCGTACTTACCACTATCCTATACTACATCGGTCAGGTACACTGCCTTGTGGGGTTGTAAGCCTCTTGAGATCCCTCGAGAGGTAAAACCTGTTGTAAGGTCACAAAACCACGCATCATGGACGTCCGTTGTTTCTCGGTACTTAGTATAGTGTGTGTCATTTATAGTATGGCACCTTCTGCGCGAAAGATGCTTCGTTGGACCATCATTGTCGCTATGGGTTGCAAGAGAGTTGGTAGGATGATGCTGATCAACAGAAGGATCCTAGTTCCTGCTAGCATGCTTCCGTGTGCGATTGAAGAGAAGTTAACCTTAGAGAATGTGAGTGGAAAGGAGATAGAAAGGTACGAGACGAAGGTGACCGATAAGGAAGGCTTCACCACTAAGTACCCTAGAAAGTGTCCCCAATTCCTAGAAGATGGGGGAGTGGTTTGGGCTAGACCCCGAGATTTGTATGCATTTGTAGATTGTGTGGAGGAAGAAGGGAGAAACCTCAGTGATGGCTTTGCTAGTCATCCACTACCACAGATCGAGGGAAACAGGAATGGGTGATTGTGTAAAATGAAGGGGAATTAGGATGGAATGGTGTGGATTCGGATCTAGAGTGAGGAGGCAAGTGCGAGAATGGAGTTTGAGCCTTTGTGCGACGTCTTTTGTTCTGTGTCACGTTTTGAAATTCTTTTATTTTCTTTTTCCGTCTGGAGCCATGTTGGAGCACGATTACTCTTGAGTTTTTTATCGATCTTATCCGAGTGATTTTGATTATAGGGTTTACATGATTGTTGGAATTGTTCCATGTGAGATAATTGTTTGCATGACGTGTTGTCATAGGAGGGAGTACACTTGTGAAAAGGGGCATAGATAATTATGGTGGCCAACATAATTATACATGTGTCACAACGCAAGTGGACTTGCAAGTATGATAGCATGAATTGTGATGTTTATTAGGTGCTATGTGGTATATGTGGCCCCCTTAATTATAGGGGGCGGCCCCCTTAAGATGTGTGGTTTTGGAAGTAAGTATGCATGTGGAATGGGCCTTATAACTATGGTTGCGAACATAATTATAAGGGTATCACACACGTGGACTTGTGACCATGATTACATTAATTGATGTTTGTTGTTATATGTTGTGGTAAATGTTATGTGATATGAAGTTGATGATGGTTGTATGGTTAGAGAAGTATTCTCTTAACCGCGTGGGCAGTAGTTATATGTTGAGGTGTAGGTGGTAAGATTCCATCCTACCTATCATATGCTGATACCTCAATTATCTGTTGGTACTAATGTGGTGACATTTAAGTTGATTCATTTGCTAGACTCTCCGTTTGTATACCTAATTCTCTGGATGGCATCCCTATTCGTACCATGATGGTACAGATGCCATATTCTTTCTATTCGATGTCGTGATAGGTGTTGGTTAATCGGATTCGTTTTTGTTGTATACTGGTTCATTTCTTTGGGTATTCCTTACATTTATTCCGCGAATGAATATTATATTATTCTTCGAGTACTGTTGGTTCGTGATAAGTTGGTACGGATATTTAGTTCCTCATTTACACACCAATTGGATTTTGTGACATGTTTTGCGATATGATGGTATCAATGTTTTTATATGATCTTAATTTGACCGTTGTACGAATGAGTCTTTACATTCTTCGCTTGGTTTGCAATGTATTTGCATGAGTGTTCACTGGTATGAGTTCGCTTGATGATTATTGTGATTGAAATAGCTTGCGGTAGAGGAGTAGATGTTGATAAAGTGATTCGTGGGTGTAGTATAGTGTTAGAGGGTATTTCTCTTATGGTTGATTTGATACCTTTTTGGACATGGAATTTTGATGTGGTGATAGGGATGAATTGGTTGGCTAGGCATAAGGCTGAAGTAATATGCCATGAAAAGGTGGTTCGTATCCCTTTAGAGAATGGCGATGTATTACGAGTACTAGGGGTTTATTCTACCTAGTCATTCCCCGTGGGGATCACCTGTGTTGTTTGTTAAGAAGAAGGATGGTTCGTTCAGGATGTGTATTGACTATCGGGAGTTGAACAAGTAAATAGTTAATAATCGGTATTCACGGATTTGATGAATCGCGTGTGTAAGCCCTATTTGGATAAGTTTGTGATTGTGTTCATCGACGATATCTTGATCTATTATAAGATGAAGGAAGAGCATGGAGAACATTTGAAGTTGATAATTAGTTTGTTGAAGAATGAGAAGTTGTACGCCAAGTTCTCTAAATGTGAGTTTTGGTTACAAGAGGTGCATTTTCTTGGACGTGTGGTGAATAGCGAAGGTGTGCATGTGGATCCAGTAAGATTGAAGCGGTCAAGAATTGGAAGGCTCCTACGACGCCGTCTGAGATACGCTCTTTCTTAGGATTGGCTGGGTGCTACAGAAGATTTATAGCGAACTTTTCGAAGATTGCTGGACCCCTCACTTTGTTGACTCAGAAGAACAAGGAGTATGTTTNTGGATCCAGTAAGATTGAAGCGGTCAAGAATTGGAAGGCTCCTACGACGCCGTCTGAGATACGCTCTTTCTTAGGATTGGCTGGGTGCTACAGAAGATTTATAGCGAACTTTTCGAAGATTGCTGGACCCCTCACTTTGTTGACTCAGAAGAACAAGGAGTATGTTTGGCGAGAAGAACATGAGATGTTTTTATTCAGTCACTAAAGGATAGATTGTGTAATACACCTATTCTGACGTTACCAGATGGGCCAGATGATTTTGTGTGTATTGTGATGAGTCGAATCGGGGTTTTGGGTGTATATTAATGCAGAGAGGGAAAGTGATAGCTTATGCTTTTCGACAACTCAAGATCCATGAGAAGAATTATACCACTCATGATTTAGAGCTTGGTGCGTTTGTATTCGCTCTCAAGAATTGGAGACATTATTTGTATGGCACGAAGAATATTGTTTACACTGATCATAAGAGTCTTCAGCATATTTTTACTCAGAAGGAGCTGAATATGCGCCAAAGAAGATGGATTGAACTGTTTAGTGACTATGATTGTGAGATTCACTATGAACTTGGAAAAGCGAACGTGGTGGCTGATGCGTTGAGTAGGAAGAGAGGACTAAGCTTAAACGTGTGTGAGCTATGAGCATGACGTTACAGTCAGGAATTAAGAGTAAGATATTGGCAGAGCAAGAGGAAGCTCTCAAAGATGAGAACGCTATGGTTGAGATAATGTGTGGGTTAGATCAACAAATGGAGAGAAAGGAGGATGGTGGACTATATTTCCTATATCAAGCATGGGTTCCACTAGTAGAACATGTAAGAAGAATGATTATATGGTTTAGACCAGCTAATGGAAAGGAATGAATATGGAGGATTGTACTTTGCGGACCAGTTATTGGTTCTATTGGAAGGAGGCATAAGGACATCAATCATGCAAGGTATTTGATACATCCTAGAATGGATAAAACGTATTATTACCTAAGCAAGAAATATATTAAGGAGCAAGTATGAAGAGGAATACAAATACCATAGCAAGTATTTGATAAGATTGAAGGTGAAGGTTGATATCAACAACTATTAGGATGATGCAACAGCCAGAAATATCTGGAGATTTTGATGTAGAAAAGTTAGCAAGACGTTACATTTGATGGGTTGATAGAGAGACGTGGAGTGTCGCGTCAATCAACTTATATCAAGATGAAATACTTACTTCGCGATTGTGGTAAATGTTTTATAGAGCTTTGAGATAGCGTATGAAGATGGGTACGACTTATCATTCTTAAATGAATGGACTAAGTGAGCGTACAACCAGGCGTTGGATAGTATGCTGAAAGCGTGGCTGTGTTTGATTTCGGAGGAAGCTGGGGTATGCATTTACCCTTAGCTGAGTTCTCATATAACAATAATTATCATTCTAATATTAAGAATGTGCCGTTTGNTATCATTCTTAAATGAATGGACTAAGTGAGCGTACAACCAGGCGTTGGATAGTATGCTGAAAGCGTGGCTGTGTTTGATTTCGGAGGAAGCTGGGGTATGCATTTACCCTTAGCTGAGTTCTCATATAACAATAATTATCATTCTAATATTAAGAATGTGCCGTTTGAAATGTTGTATGGAAGGAAGTGTAGATCACCTGTTCTGTGGGTAAAGGTTGGAACAAGCCAACTAATTGTTCCTGAACTGGAACGAGAGGCTGCGGATAAGGTTTGCAGATTAAAGAAAGACTTAAGGCAGCAAGAGATCATCAAAAGAGTTATGCGGATAAGCGCCGTAAGCCTTTAGAGTTTAATGTTGGTGGTTTTGTGATGTTGAAAATGTCTCCTTGGAAAGGTGTTGTGCGTTTTGGCAAGAAAGGCAAGTTAGCACCAAGATATGTAGGACTGTTTAAGATTACAGAAAAGATTGGACTTGTGGCATATCGGTTGAAATTGCCTGAGGAGTTAAGTAGTGTGCATGATACGTTTCACGTATCTAATCGGAAGAAGTGTTTGGTGGATGCTAGTTTGCATGTGCCATTAGATGAGATTAAGGTTAACAGGACCCTTCGATTGTCGAGGAACCTGTAGAGATTATGGATTGAGGTGTTAAGAGTGGAAGTTTGGTAAGATAGCGTTAGTAGAAGTACGATGGGATTCGAAGCGAGGTCCTGAGTTTACATGGGAACGTGACTCCTCCCAAACTAACCAGTCAACCAGGTGTGGTCAACAAGTCAAATCTGAGAGAGGAGAGATCAATTTATGATCCGTTGAAAGCACAGTGTATTCACGGGTCGTTATGTCCCAACGAGGTTGAAATTGTATTTTTGAACGTTTATGGGAATAAGTGATTGAGGAAAGTAACAAAGATATGATTTGGATATGATTACACTAATCAGATAACAATGAAAATTAACCAAATAAGCAATATCAACAATAACTGAAATTTAGATAAACCTAAAACGTATTTAAGATTAAAACAAACGTAAATGCGTACTGAAAAAGTGGGAATTGACCAAAAATAAACTAGAGGGGGTGAAAATGAAATTTTACAAACTTAATATTAAAAGAAAATTTTATAAAAAAAAAAAGAAAAATATTTTTTTGATTATTTTATTATTTAAAATTAATTAAAACTATTTAACTACTAATTAATATTTAACTTAATCTAAATTTAATATAATATTAAATAAAACTAAGAAAATGAAAATTTATTTTTAAAAATTCTAAATTANCAAACGTAAATGCGTACTGAAAAAGTGGGAATTGACCAAAAATAAACTAGAGGGGGTGAAAATGAAATTTTACAAACTTAATATTAAAAGAAAATTTTATAAAAAAAAAAAGAAAAATATTTTTTTGATTATTTTATTATTTAAAATTAATTAAAACTATTTAACTACTAATTAATATTTAACTTAATCTAAATTTAATATAATATTAAATAAAACTAAGAAAATGAAAATTTATTTTTAAAAATTCTAAATTAACTTAAAGATAATTTAAAGATTAAAAATATATCTTTTTGTCTTTTTGTGAATTTAATATTAATTAATTACTAATTATATTAATTAAACTAGTTAAACTAATTTAAAATACTAATATTACTAAAATGACTTAGATAATTAAGAAAATTTTTATAAAACTAATTAACGATTACAGGAATCCTAAAAAATTATAAAAAGTTTATAAAAATTATTATTAAACTATTTTACTAATTATTTACTTGGTTATTAATTAAAAGCTAGTTAAACTAATTTAATTAACAAAAATAGAAAATGAACAGTAAAAATTATGAAACTATTTTTTTAAAAATAATTTATGATTTATAAAACCTAGGAAAAATATAAAAAGGTACTAGTGGTTAAAATAGTAAGGGGTTTTATTTTTGGTTTTTTAATTAAAACTAATTTAACTATTATTAATTATTATGAATACTAAATGAAAAGATAAAATTATGAAATTTTTTAAATAAATACTATGCTAGTGCAGAAACCTAGGAAAAATATAAAAAGTACTAAGTGCTTAATGAAAAGGTTGAAAAATAAGCTAAATAGCTAAAACTTCTTAAATAGAAGCTATCACTATTTTAAAAAATGATGATTTTTGGATTTTTCTTTTACAAATCTATTTTACTACTGAAAATGACCAACTTTTGTGAAAATACCTTTTATGAAACTCAAAAATAAGCAGTATGCAAGCTTATGTTTTTCACAGATGGTTTTTTGGTTTGAAAATGGATTTTTGGATTAGAACAAGCAAGTAATAAGCTACACTAATGAACACAAAGGGTAAATTAAGCTACAAACAAGTGAGATAAACACAAATAGGGGTGAAAACGAGCCGAGCCGAGCCCGAGCCTGCCAGAGCTCGAGCTCGGCTCGTTTATATATATAAGGCTCGAGCTCGGGCTCGAGCCTTATATTTAGAGCTCGAGCTCGGCTCGTGAAAAATTTCACAAGCTCGAGCTCGGCTCGGGCTCGACTAATTTATATTATGTTTTAAAGAAAACAAAGTTCAAATGGAGCTCGGCTCGTTTATTACATAAGGCTCGAGCTCGTTTACTACTTTTAAGCTCGTTTATACGTATAGACAATATATATACGTATATATTTCAAGGGCTCGTTTAGGCTCGCGAGCCTACTCGAGCTTTTTGTATAGAGCTCGGGCTCGAGCTCGATTATTAAATGAGCCCAAACTTAGGCTCGAGCTCGGGCTCGAGCTCGTTTAGGCTCGGCTCGTTCGAGTTTTTTACCGATCCGATCCCGAGTTTTTCACGAGCGGCTCGGCTCGTTTCCACCCCTAAACACAAAATAAGCCAGAGAGATGGAAAAAGCACACTGAGTAAGCTATGAACAACAAATAAGCACTTATGCGAAAACCACAGACCAAACAAGTTAAT
Organism: Artemisia annua; assembly: GCA_014162995.1. Classification (NCBI taxonomy): domain Eukaryota; kingdom Viridiplantae; phylum Streptophyta; class Magnoliopsida; order Asterales; family Asteraceae; genus Artemisia; species Artemisia annua. The sequence continues at coordinate 62,041 of LBNU01023110.1, forward strand.
GGGGGCTAATGCAGGCCTCTGTGGGGCCCTCAAATAAGATCAGGGGTCCAAAAGGGCTTTTGAACCAATAAGCCAACCTTGGGAGCTTCCAAATAAGCCAAATACCAAAGCCTAAGTCCTACAAATAAGCTCACAAGAAGCTTGAGAAAAAGCTTGTATACACTGATGAATCAATGTTGACAGTAAAATGGGACAAGATAAAAGCTACTTGCAGCCCTACCAAATAAGCTTGAAAATACAATTTAAGCCCTGAACCTCAAAGATGAGCTTATGGGCTTTCCAAAAAGCTAAATATCACAGTGTGGGACCCACTAATAAGCAATATGCAAGCTTGTGAAAATTGTACCAAATCTGTGACACAAGGGAAGTTTTTATCAACTAGGCAACTTTGGGTGAGCTTTTTAATAAGCAAATGGAATCCAAACTTAGATTTTCTTTTTGAAAAATGAAAACAAGCAACAAAATAACTCAAAACAACAAAAACTTTGGATTACCAATCCCTAATGAATTCTACAGATCATAAAGAAAAGTTGACCATTTTCTTAGTTATGCAATTTTGACTTTTTAAAGAACACACCAAGTTTGACTTTGGTGAGTTTTGATCTTGATTTTATGACTGAATTTGATCTACTGAACTGTAATTAGACTAAATCTAACAACCTTAACTACTTATGAAGAGATTTGATGAAAACTTGGACTCAAAATCTTTACAGTGAACAAATGAGATGAGATCAAAGGTGATCTTGACCTTTTTTTTTGCAAATGACTTACTGATTTTATGCTATGAATGTTCTAATGAGACCTAAAGTAACATGTATCTTCCAAAAACAACAACACAAACAACTTAGATCACAGGTATGAAAGCAAATCCAAACACTCCTTAACAGAGACAGATTTTATGATTTTCAAAGCAAATGATAGATTAAGACCATGAAACTGATTCACAAAGATTCAATATGATGAGATAGACCAAATGTTACACAGATACACCAACAACAATCACAAATACTCAAGAATCTCTATAATGCTATAATGACAGTAAAAAGGAACAAATGAGCAACTATGGATTCTAGCAAACAAGGTCCTAATATTAAGCTATATTATGACTAAGTAACTCTAAACAAGCATGAAATCACACAGATAAGCAGTAATAATCAAGGCTACAGTAACAATGGGAAAATGAGTTTTTTGCTTACAATTTGCACTCCAGCTAGAGATCATGAACCAAGGACCACAAACCACACCTATAGGTTCTCCACAGAACTACTAACCCTCAGCCATCCAATATTTACTGTGCTCCAGCCATCATCACTTCAACCTGCAAATTTTTTATTTTTCTTTGATTTATCTGATTTTTTTTGTATTTTTTTTTGTTTTTGAACTAAACTGATTTTAAATGTTTCTAATAGCTTTCATAAGCTATATAAGGAGCTTATATGATCCTAAAAGTCCATAACATCAACTACAATTAACACCACAGTACAAATGAGATTTTGAGAGAAAATTTGCATAAACTGAATTATAAAAGGAAACTTGAAAATATGATTGAAGAAAGGTTAAATTACATTAAAGAAACTGAGTACAAGCTTTCAAAGCCAAAGATTACAACTACAATTGAGAATTTATGAAAAACGACCTAAAATTATGCTAATTAACTACTACTCCATCTTTGCTACATCTCTTTCCTTTTGTAGCCACCAATTAGGGTTTATGTGATCTTCTGAGCATTTCCCATCATTAATCCTAGCCATTGGATGAGTTTGGAGTGATTTCAGCCTTTAAACACTTTTGGCGCCAAAATAAAATTGCAAATGGGACTGTTATAGCAATTGGGGGTGGTGGCATTAAATGTGGAGGTGATGGGTAGGTGATAGTGGTATGGGCGGTAGGATGTGATGGAGATGGTGGGGGATAGGCCATAGCTGCAAGTGGTGGTGTGAGGAGGGAGGGAAGGTGATGGTTTGACCAGGTTTGACCCTGTGTATAACTAAGGGGGGGGGTTTGGGTTTATGGTTATTGGGCCAGTAAAGGAGGTTGGGCCAAGGGTGTGAGATAAAAGGGTTTAAAGGGTTGTGTTTGCTTTTGGGCTTGGAGATAAACATAAGGATCCGTTTAGTTTAGAAGGATTTAAGCCCAAGGACCATTAGTGTAATTTCTGAATTTTTGAAGGGCTGATGTTGTGATTTTTCCAAAGTATTTACAAGGGTCTTTCTGCCAATGATGAATAGTACAAGGACCACAGTTCACTTTTCTACTTTTGAAATTTCCATGGATCAAATCTGCCAAATGTGAAACTTCAGGGACCAAACTTGTAAATTCTCCAAAATTTTTACCCAAGGTTCATTTTTGCCAAAGTTCAATAACACAAGGACCATGATTGATAATTTCCAAAATTTTAATCCTAGGGACCATTTTTGACAATCTTGCAAAGTTCAGGGACTAATTTTGTAAACTTTTGAAACTGTTCACCCAAGGACCAATTGTGACAACTTGTGATTTTTAAAGGACTTTGGTTGACTTTTCTTCCAAAAAAAATGCTCAGGGACTGATTTTGACAAGTTTTGAAAGTTGAGGGACTGAAACTGCCAATTATGCAAACTTTGTTCGTTTTTCATCTGTTTTCAATCATTTTGCACCAGAAACATATAAAACACAATCCAGGGATATTTTCTGTATTTTGATGCATAATTGAGTGTTTTTGAATGTTTTTGCAGTTCAGATAAGACAAAAATGATGAGTGATGAGGTGAAAAGTGTACCCATTTTAGAGGGTCATTTAAGCCCTAATTCGTGTTAATATGATCAAATATTGCCCTAAATCGTTCCTTTTGTCATTTTAGGTACTTTTGAGAAGAATTCTGGAAAGCACATCATTTTGGACGTTTTTGGAGCATAAAGTGAAGAAAACGACAAAGTCTTAAAAGAATGCTGGAAATCCTTCCTGACGGCGTCAGAGTCACAAGGTGACGCCGTCAGCCAACCAAGAAAAAGGAGTAGATTCTGACTATACGTGAAGCCCTAAGAAGAAAATGTGAAAATAACACCTGACGGCGTCAGGTGTTAGGAGATGTAGGCCGTCAGGTGTAAAGCTAACAAGAGACGGCCCAGAGCTATTTTACAAGTGACGGCGTTAGAGATGGATCTAGGTGATCCGAGAACCCTAATGGCGGCGAGCTGACGGCGTCAGAGCCTATAACCTGACGCCGTCAGAATGTATTTTCTATATATACTTTTCTATTTTTCATTCATTGGTGTGCAACTTTTTGGGAACAAACCCTCGACGATTTTGTCAGCTTTTTCAAGGGTTTTTCACCCTTGATTCTTCCATGTTCAATTAAAGATAAGTCTCCCTTCAAATTAATCAATATGTCTATGTGTTGGTTAATTATATCTTATGCTTGTCTTTCAATTAACATGCTAGGCTAGATTTATCTTGTGTTTGCTTAGATCTAATGAAACCTAACTATTGATTATTGGTTGTTGGTGTGTTATTAATTGTATTGGATGATTGTTTATCGATGTTAGGCTTAAGAAAACTGGCTAACCTCCTATACGGTAACTTGCTTGAACGTCTTAAGAAACATGAACCAATGCGTACTAGGTTATTATGGTTGTATTTAATGCATGAGCGAATTCTAATGATCCCATGTTAGGAGCTTCTTAGCCGGCTCGACATAGGAGTGAAGTAGGAGCTTATAGAGTTGGGGAAGTACGTACGCCACCCCACGAATGGTATTAAGGAATACACCCGTCATCCACGCAATTAATACACACTAACCAACCGGTAAAAGATAGTTAGGGAGTAAGGAAATCTAAGTAAACACACTTGTCTACATATAAGTTTCACAACCTTTTATTTTCTTGTTATTTTATTTTATTTGCAATAGTAGTTTTTGGGTTAGTTGGCTAGCAACTAATTCCGCCTACTCCTTCAAACCCGAGATTTTACTTGCTTTCATAAAATATAAAAAATACAAAAATAATCTTCACCCACCCTTAGACCTATTAGAGTAGTTTTTCATACCTAACGAACACTATTCCCTGTGGAGAACGATCAATCCCCCGTACTTCCCACTAAACTATACTACATCGGTCAGGTACACTGCCTGGTGGGGTTGTAAGCCTCTTGAGATCCCTCGAGAGGTAAAACCTGTTGTAAGGTTGCAAAACCACGCATCAAATTTTTGGCGCCGCTGCCGGGGAATAGTTATTGTTTAGGTTGAATTTTTATTTTATTAGGTTTACTCACTAGATTCCTTTCTAGTGAAATTTTTATTTTATTTTTTTAGGATCTTCTTTAGTCTATCTATTTTCTTCGTGTTTTTGTTCGTAACCATTACCATCCGACATCATGGAAGGTGGTAATATCCTCGATCCCAACAACCCACCACAACAACAAAACCAACCTACTACAGCCCGTACCTTAGGAGAGTATTCCCGTCCTAGCCACCAAGGCTATCGAAACACCATTGAGCTCACTCAAGGAGCCAATGTATCTCCCTTGCGATCCGACACCATCCGGTTGGTGCAAAGCGGATGTGCATTCCATGGACTTTGTTAGGAATACGTTTTTTGAATGAGAAAGATTCGGTCACCCCCAGATATGATTAAGCATTGTTTAGCTCGTAGTAGTTATATTAGTTAGTAAAACGTAGATTAGTAGTAGATTAGTTCGCGGAAGAAGGACGGGTCTTCACCCACTGTATACCTGATCCGCAGCCCAAGTGGCACGCCCAAGTGGCAAAAACCCATGTACATATAAATACCCTCTCCATCCTTGGAGAGGGTAAGCCTTCACATAATCTATTTTCTTTTTTTTTTTTTTGGTTTTCTCTCCAAGGCTTCACCAAATACATGAATCTTGATAAAATTTAGTGAAATTTATGAAAAGAATTTGATAAACTTACTTGGATGATATAGTGAATGGTTGTCAAGATACTCGTCGAAGTACTTCAGGCGGTGCTCAATTTCTAGGAGATAAGCTAGTTAGTTGGTCATCAAAGAAGCAAATGAGTACATCAATCTCCTCTACAGAGGCTGAATAAATTGCCATGTCACCATGCTGTGCTCAAATTCTTTGGATGAGATCTCAATTATCCGACTATGGCTTTAATTACAACAAAGTTCCGATGTACTGTGACAACAAAAGTGCCATTGCTCTATGCTGCAACAACGTCCAGCACTCAAGATCAAAACACATCGACATTAGATATCGTTTCATCAGAGAACAAGTGGAAAAGGGAATTGTGGAACTTTACTTTGTGAGGACGGAA
>LBNU01023111.1:0-19984 GCA_014162995.1 Artemisia annua
TTGAAAACACAAAGTTCATGACAATGAAGAATCAAAGGCTACGAGCTACAAAGATATCGACAAAGATTTAGATGCTAGAATTTAATGTTTAATTTCCGGGGTGACCTCCCTTAGGGGGAGATTGTTAGGAATACGTTTTTCATATAGAAGACTCGGTCACCCCGAGTATTGTTTAGCATTATGTAGCTCGTAGCATTTATCATATTAGTTAGTACGTAGTTTAGTATTAGTTAGTATTTGTGGACTCTGGTCGGGTCTTTACCCACTGTCAGCTCGATCCACAGCCTAGTAGAGGCAACTAGTAAGTTTAAGTATAAATACCCCTCTCCACATGTGGAGAGGGTTGGACCTTCTCATACATTTTAATCTAATACTTTCATTTCTCTCTCAAGGTTCCCAACTTAATTTCTCTCTCTAACATCTCTCTAGAATTCTTCTACAAGTTCCAAATCGAGCAAAAAGAGATTTAAAAAACTTGACAACCACTCGGGCATCGTTGGTGGGTAATGCTTTAGCTTCAACCCATTTTGACAAATAGTCAACAACCACGAGTATATATTTGTTTCCTCGAGATGATACAAATGGCCTCATAAAGTCAATGCCCCAAACGTCAAAAATTTCACAGACTTGGATGGCATTTTGTGGCATCTCATCTTTCTTTGAAATATTCCCGTGACGCTGACAAGCGTCACAAGTTTTGACAAAGTCATGAGCATCTTTGTAGATTGTGAGCCAGTAGAAACCGGAGTCAAACACCTTTTTGGCGGTGTAATTTGGGCTATGATGTCCCCCCGTGGGTCCATCATGACAAGCTTTAAGAATATCCATGGCTTCTTGGCTATGAACACACCGCCGGATGACTTGATCCGCACAAATTTTGAATAAGTAGGGGTCGTCCCAGAAGTAATGTTTAACATCTTTGAAGAACTTATTCTTCTGTTGGGACGACATCCCTTTCACAACAAAGTTACCCGCATGGTCGTTTGCAAAGTCGGAAAACCATGGGGTAGTAGAATCACCACGAAAAGAAACCGCATTGAGTGTCTCGAGAGGAAACGTTTCATTTATTTCCTTTTTCTCGAACACATCTTGGTGAGGGTTTTCTAGTCGGGACAGATGATCAACAGCTAGGTTCTCATCTCCTTTTTTATCACGTATAATGATATAAAATTCTTGTAGGAGGAGAACCCAACGGGGCAATCTCGGCTTTGCATCTTGTTTTGCAAAGAGGTATTTCAGAGCCGAGTGATCCGTATACACTATGAATTTAGTCAAGATCAAGTACGGCCGAAACTTCTCAAAAGCATACACCACGGCTAATAATTCTTTTTCTGTTGCGGTGTAATGAGTTTGAGCCTCGGTCATAGTTTTACTTGCATAATAGATAGGCTGAAAATGTTTTGTTTTTCGTTGCCCCAGGACTACACCGATAGCAAAATCACTTACATCGCACATAAGCTCAAAAGGCAAGTCCCAGTCGGGGGCAACTAGAATTGGTGCTTTAGTAAGCTTTTTCTTTAAAGTTTGAAAAGCTTCAACGCACTCAGGTGAGAAGATAAAAGGAGCATCCTTCTCAAGGAGATGAGTCNTGTTGGGACGACATCCCTTTCACAACAAAGTTACCCGCATGGTCGTTTGCAAAGTCGGAAAACCATGGGGTAGTAGAATCACCACGAAAAGAAACCGCATTGAGTGTCTCGAGAGGAAACGTTTCATTTATTTCCTTTTTCTCGAACACATCTTGGTGAGGGTTTTCTAGTCGGGACAGATGATCAACAGCTAGGTTCTCATCTCCTTTTTTATCACGTATAATGATATAAAATTCTTGTAGGAGGAGAACCCAACGGGGCAATCTCGGCTTTGCATCTTGTTTTGCAAAGAGGTATTTCAGAGCCGAGTGATCCGTATACACTATGAATTTAGTCAAGATCAAGTACGGCCGAAACTTCTCAAAAGCATACACCACGGCTAATAATTCTTTTTCTGTTGCGGTGTAATGAGTTTGAGCCTCGGTCATAGTTTTACTTGCATAATAGATAGGCTGAAAATGTTTTGTTTTTCGTTGCCCCAGGACTACACCGATAGCAAAATCACTTACATCGCACATAAGCTCAAAAGGCAAGTCCCAGTCGGGGGCAACTAGAATTGGTGCTTTAGTAAGCTTTTTCTTTAAAGTTTGAAAAGCTTCAACGCACTCAGGTGAGAAGATAAAAGGAGCATCCTTCTCAAGGAGATGAGTCATAGGCCGGGCGATTTTAGAAAAATCTTGTATGAATCTACGATGGAAACCGGCATGACCCAAAAAACACCTAATACCTTTGTCGGTAGTGGGATGAGGTAATTTAGCAATGACATCAACTTTAGCTCTGTCAACCTCAATCCCGTTCTTTGAAATCTTATGGCCGAGGAAAATGCCCTCTTTGAGCATAAAATGGCTCTTCTCCCAATTTAGACAAACATTGGTGTCTTCACACCGTTTTAGCATGTTTTCTAAATGGGAGAGACATGTCTGAAATGAATCCCCAATGACCGAGAAGTCATCCATAAAGACCTCCATAGTTTTCCCGATCATATCGTGGAATATGACCATCATACACCTTTCGAACGTGCTAGGAGCATTACATAAGCCAAAAGGCATACGTTTATAAGCAAAGGTTCCATAAGGGCACGTAAAGGCGGTCTTTTCTTGATCTTGCGGATCAATGGGAATCTGGAAGTAACCCAAGAATCCGTCCAGGAAACAATAGTACTCATTTCTCGCTAATCTCTCGAGCATTTGGTCCATGAAGGGTAGAGGAAAATGGTCTTTATGGGTGGCTTCATTTAACTTATGATAGTCAATGCACACACGCCATCCCGTAACCAATCGAGTTGGAATCAACTCATTTTCTTCATTTGTGACAACAGTAATGCCACCCTTTTTAGGAACACAGTGAATGGGACTAACCCAAGGACTATCAGAGATAGGGTAAATCAAACCGGCATCAAGAAGTTTGAGAACTTCTTGTTTGATAACCTCATGAATCTTAGGATTCACTTTTCTCTGATGTTGAACTGCTGGTTTGAAGTCATCCTCCATTAAAATCTTGTGAGTAAAAAATTTAGGGTTAATACCCTTGATGTTGGAGAGTTTCCAAGCAATGGCTTGCTTGTGTGACTTTAAAACCTTTATAAGAGCAGCTTTTTCCTCATCACTTAAGTCTTTTGCAATTATGACGGGTAATTTATCATCACCCTCCAAAAATGCGTATTCGAGATGAGGTGGTAATATCTTGAGTTCGACCTTAGGAAATTAATCAGTTTTCTCAACATATTTGATTTCCTCATTATGAAGTTCTTGTGGAAGAACAGGAGGAGGAGAGGGATCTTCATTTAACAGCTTCTCAAGGAGAAGGATATCCCTTTCTGGGTCAATCTCTTGGTTATCAATTCCATCGGGAATCGAATCACTTTTGAGAAAGGCCTCTATTTCCTCTAAGACGAAGTCACTTCCCTCAAACGGAGTGAGAGAAGGAGAAGAATTAGCGATTATAGGTTGAGAAGAGGGAGTGGGATTGCCACTCGGAGAATTATCGGTGAAACCAAGAATTTCTTGAGAATACTCTTCCGAAGCAACATCGATGACATCGATTCTGTTAATTTCCACTGAGTCATAATTGGAAGAGTACCTTGAAGTTTGATCAAGGTTGAATGTGATGGCTTCATTACCAACATGTAGGGTGATTTCTTCATCAAATACATCGATCAAAGCACGACCCGTTCTTAGGAATCCCCTCCCTAAAATGAGAGGAACCTTCGGATCTGCATCGAAATCAACAATCACGAAATCCGCAGGAAACTGGAACTTTCCTACTTTCACAAAAACATCCTCCGCAATGCCGAGGGGACGAGATATGGAACGATCTGCAAGCTCTAGAGTCATGCAGGTAGGAGTTAGTTCAGGAAGAGAGAGTTTCTTCCAGACTGAGTGAGGCATCAGGTTGATGCTTGCACCAAGATCGGCCAAGGCAAAACATTCATCCATTCCCGAGAAAATGCAAGGAATGAGGAATTTCCCGGGATCTGCCAGCTTTTCGAGAAGCTGTTTCAACAAAACTGCTAAGCAGTTTTCATTTAACGGAGTTTTTGCCATCTCAAAGAGTTTTTCTTTATTGCTTAACAAGTTCTTGATTGTTGATGCAAACTTGGGCATCAGAAGAATAGCATCCGCAAAGCTTATATCAAAATGTAATTCTTGAAAAATTTGGAAGAATTTGTCCATTTGATGACTGGCTTTTTCGCGGAGCTTTTGCTCATTTAAACGTGATGGGTAAGGGATAGAAGTTTTGGATTTGGGGTTTTCAATGGGAGCTACTGGAGGTTCAAAAACAACTCCAGGTTTGGTTTTGGGTTTTGGGACAACCTGAGGATGGACGTGTGCAGTACTTTGTGGGCTAGTAATTTGCACTTTGTCCTTTGTCGCCTCAGGTTCACTTTCCACTACCTTGGGAGGAGGAGAATAAGAGGTAGTAGGAATCGTGGGTCCATCATATGAAACTCCACTTCGGGTTGTGATCGCCTTTGCATCACCCCTCGGGTTAGCGATCGTATTGCTCGAAAGTGTTCCTGAGCCCGAGGGTCGATCATTTAAAGACTTCTTCAATTCTGAGATCTGACTGACCAACAACTTATTCATTTCCTCTTGGGATTTCATGAATTATTTCAACAACTCATCAGATGATGGTTGAGCTGGAACAGTGGCTTGAGTTTGGTTAGGAAAATTTTGGACACGGTTGTTTTGATTAGAACCCTGGTTTTGAAAATTTCCCTGATTTTGGTTGCCATTTCCATGAAAATACCCTTGGTTAAAATTACCCTGACCTTGGTTTCTGTTAAAATTTCCTTGGTTTTGATAACCTTGATTTTGGAAACCGTGACCTTGATTGAAATTACCTTGGTTTTGAAAACCTTGGTTCATTCGATTCTGGTTTTGGTTATGGTTTTGGACATTTTGGTTTTGATTAAAACCAGGTGGTCCAGGGTAGTGGTTAGGACGATAGTTCGGGTCCATTTGAGGACGGTATTGGTTACCTCCTTGATTGGAAGTCCCGACTACAGCATTGGCTTCAAAAGGGTTACCATCGGTGGCCATACAATTGTAGTACGCATGACGGCCACCACAAGTAACACAGACTTCCACTTTCTTAACTTCAGCAGGAGAAGAAGTTTGTGGGAAGGATACATTCTTTTGGTTAGAGAGAACCAAAGCTTGAATAGCTTCCGTGAGTTTCTCAATCTTAGCATCGGTGCTAGATTGACTCACGGGCGATGAAGTAGAAGGACCAACACTCACTTGGGAAACAACCGGCTTGCTTCGTGTAGTGCGGACCTTAGACTTGTTTTCAATGATCGCTAAAGCTTCTTTTGTGGTTTTACTCAAGAAATTACCTCCTGCGGAGGCATTAAGAGAATCTTGATCAGATTGGCTCACACCATTGTAGAAAGTGTCGAGTTGCATCAACTCAGAGAAACCATGATGAGGACATTTGCGAAGCAATTCCTTAAAACGATCCCATGCTTCACTAAAGGATTCATCAAATTTCTGTGTGAATTTGATGATTTCATTCTTGAGACTCGTGGTTTTAGAAGGGTGAAAGAATTCATTCACAAATTTCTTAACCAAATCTTCCCATGTTTCAATGGAACGAGAGGGTTGTTTTTCAAGCCAAATCCTGGCAGCACCCTCGAGGGAAAATGGGAAAAGAAGAAGTTTAATTGCATCAGAAGGGACATTCTTGTATTTGATGGTAGATGTGATCTTGTTAAACCATCGAATGTGAGCGTGAGGATCATCCCTCTCAAAACCATAATATTGACTTGAGGTTACAAGATTCAGTAACCCGGTTTTGAGCTCAAAATTATCAGCCACGATGGCTGGAACAACGATAGCATCTCCATACCCATCGATGGGTGCTTGGAGAAGCTCAGACATAGGGCGATCTTTTGCCATGATGACAGAATTGGAGGAAACAGTACGAATCTCAGATCCGACTGTTGGGGCAGAACGTCTACAGCATCTTCGAGGTATTCTGACAAGCTCACGTAATGGGCTTGATGACCTAGAAGAACAAGTGCGCATGCACTAGAAAACAACTCTAAGAATCCTTAGAGCTGAAGGAATTATGAAAAGGGAAAGAAGAATCTTTTTGGGTTTTACATGCTTTTGAAATTTGAAATAACGATTTTTTTGGTAATCGATCCGTCAAACGAATTAACTTCACGATTAGTTTTGTTTTTATATAAATATACACAAGGATGGTAAATGTACAAAGAGTGGATTTCAAAAATCACTAATCTGCAATACGTTTGAATACGCACACAACCTCCCCGGTAGCGGCGCCAAAATTTGACTGGCTCCAAACAGTCAGACAATATTGACCAAGGTAAATGGTCAACAAGATCAAATAGCTTAGGTCAAATCTCCCTGGAATATAGTTTTTTCCTCGGTCGTTAAGTCCCAACGAGGTGCGTAAAGGTATTTAAACGGATCTGTGATCGGGTGATTATAAATGGAAAAGGGATAAAAGTGATTACACTAAGGAATTAAGAGTGAAAATGACTCAAATGAAAAATATCAACAAACACATGAAATCAAATTATTTAAAAACGTTTAAAAACTTAAAAACGAACGTTAAAATTAAAATAAACATAAACGTACAAAATAAAAAGTGAAACGAGAGCAATAAAAATCCTACGGATATGAAAATTACTTTTTTACAAACCTAATAATAAAAGAAAATTTTAGGAAAAAGAAAAATATTTTTGATTTTTTCAATTATTTAATATTAATTATTAATTAAAAACTATTTAATTACTTATCTAAGCTAATTTAAATTACTTAAAATACTAAAATGATTTAGATAATTATGAAACTTTTTATAAAACTAATTAACCATCACAGGAATCCTAAAAAATTATAAAAATTTTATAAAACTTATAATTAAACTATTTCAGAAATTATTTACTTATTAATAATTAAAAGCTAATTAAACTAGATTAATTAATAAAAACAACAAATGAACAGTAATAATTATGAAACTTTCTCTAAAAATACTTTATAATTAATAAGAGCTAGAAAAAAATATAAAAAGATGCTAGAGATTAAAAATAAAAAGTAATGGATTTTATTTTTGATTTTTCAGTTAAAACTAATTAAAATAATATTAATTATTATAAATACTAAATGAAAAGAGATAATTATGAAAAAATTTATACAAATACTATAAGATAACAGAAAACTAGGAAAAATATAAAAATGGAAAGTGCTTTTTGAAAAAGCAGAAAAATAAGCCAAATGGATTAAATACAAGCTATCACTTATTTTATATTGATGATTTTCTGATTTTCTTTTTACAAAACTATTTAACTACTAAAATTAAGCAACTTTAATGAAGGTGAACTTTTTGAAAACTTGGAATAAGCTCTGTGCAAGCTTATTAGCTTATTAGTTAAGCTTTTGGCTAAAAATGAGATTTTTAGCTTGAATAAGCTATCAAATAAGCTAACATGGTGGAACCAAAGGTATATTAAGCTATAAACAAGTTGAGGGAACTGGAAATAAGCTAAAGAGACAAGAAAAAGGGACTGAATAAGCAAAAAATAAGACTTAAGAAAATCCAAATCCCACAGATCCAAACAGGCCCTCAGCCTAAGTTGCAGGCCAAGATTAAGCTAGGGGCAAAAGCGCTTAGGCTTATAAGCTTGGAACTGATAAGCTAGTGCAACTAGCTTCCCAAAAAGTCAAATTTCATGCCATGAGCTCAAAAAATGAACTAGTTAGGGGCTTAGGAAATTGGGCTCAGAAGTGAACAAGGTGAGTTTTGAGACTTAGCCTTTAGCCATAATAAGCTCATAAGCTAAAGCCCAGGCAATCACAAGCTCAAACACTCCCACAACTTCACAAACAAGCTCATAATAACAACTATACAAGCTGAAACAAGCTAGGAACAAGAATTAACAAGCTCAATAATCACAGATTCATACAGTATGAACAGTGGTCCTAATGGCAAATAAAAGGAGCAAAATAAGCTATCAAATAAGCAGATAAGGGCAAACTAAGAATACAGATAACAAGAAAACTAAGTGGCTATTCAAAACAACAATTATCAAACAAATTGGTCAAAGAATGAGCAAATTATAGGTCAAAGAAAAATGGGTAAAACTGGACAAAAGGGTGGTGCAGGGCAGGTAAGTGAGCAAATGGGCAACTTTGGATGACCTTTTCAATAAGCAAACGAATTTCAAATCCATCTTTTCTTCTTGATTCAAATGCCCAGGCAACCAAAGAACACAAATCAACAAGATTCAACGAATTTCAACCTCCAATGATCCCTGTGCATTACCTTAAAGATTGTCCCATTTTTCAGACATGAGTTTTCTTTGACTTTTCGAGATTTTGTAAAAGATTGACTATTTTGAGATTCAAATGATCAAATCTAATCCTAAATTATATATTAAGATATAATAAGACTAGATTAACCTAAATAAACCTAAATTCTCACAACTTCATGAAAATCAGATTTCACAAAACAAGCATTCCTCAGATTCAAAGGTTATGAGGCAATTTTGACTTTTATGTATAGACTACTGGTTTTAATGGTTTTTCTGTGCTACTAGGACCTAATGTAGGTTAACTAAACTAAAAACATCAACAAAATCCAGCTTGAACATAGATAAACCAGTTCATCAAAACACTCCCTTAAAATGGTAGTTACACTAGCTTATGCAGATTTAAGCTTCAATTAACTAAGAGAATGATCAAACTAACTAACTTAACTATTTTTAAGACTAATTGAACAAGAAAAACCAGCAACTAACAACAGGAACACAATTAAGCAGTTATGGGCTAATTTTGACAGTGTTGATGAAAAACTTTAAACAATTTACTCTAAAACTAAAAACTAAGCATAACTAGCAACCACAAACATAAATAAGCTAATCTAAATTAAAAATAAGCAACAGAATAAGCTGATGAACAGTAACTATGCAAATATGCAAATTTGCTTACAAGTGGTCCAAAGCAAGAACAAGGGTACCAAGGGACTCAAACCTGTCCTAGTGCCTCCCTTGAGGCTCTAAACCACTGCCATCCAAAATATACAGTGCTCCATGCAATCCTTAATCTTCTTCATTGATTTTTTATTTTCTCACTATTTTTCTTGAATTTTTTGTATTTTTGAGTTTTTAAAGCTAAAACTGTTTTTAATGATTAAGAAGCTTATAAGAGTTTATTAGTGACTTATGTGAGCTTAAACAACCAATAAGAAACATCTTTTAACAACATTAAGGCTAACATGAGATTTCAAGTGCAAAATGCCAAAATGGAAATTGAACTGAATTTGCTTGAAATTTATATTAAAGGTTAATTAGAATACACTGAAATTACTTAATACAAGCTTTGAAAGCTAAGTTTCTTAAAATGGGTAATTACATTAAAACGATATGCTAAAACTATATTAGAAAATTACACACTTGAAGCTGCTACAATGGTCCCTTTTATAGATGAGAATTAGGGTTAGGAGACCCACTTGAACATTTCCCAGCAATAAAAGTAGGCATTGGATCCTTAAAATTTAATCTTGGCCATTCATGGGTTTTGGCGCCAAAACTGTTAACTGCCAATTGGGCAGTTAACTTGTGTAGAGGGGGTGTTTATATGATTTGGCTTTGTCTTGTTGTGGTTTGGAAGTGAGAATAAGTTGGCAGAGGGTTCAGAGGTGGTGGCAGGGATGGGTGTAGCAGAGGCAGTGGACAAGTTGGGAGGGAAAGAGGTGAAGGGGTGTGTTTGTTTGACTTATTTGACCGAGTGAAATTATACGGGGTGTTTTTTTTGTTCAAGGTTTTGGGCTTGTGAGGGAAATGGGCCACAGGGAGTTTATAAGGGGTGTTGGGCCAAGGGGTGTGTGTTGGGTTTATTTGATAAGTGGATTAGGTTATTTTGGGTTTAAATAACAAAGAGGGTCCGTTTGGTTTAGTAATAATCACAAGGACCAAGTTTGCAATTTACCAAAACTTGAGGGGGTGAATTTGCAATTCTTCCAAAGTTATCACAAGGGCTATTCTTGCCAACCTTTGATTTCCCAAGGGTCTTTTGATGTTTATTCTCCAAAATTAAATTCCTGGAGACTAGTTTTGCCAATTTCCAAAGTTGAGGGACCAAACTTGTAAATTCTTTAAACTTTTCACCCAGGGACCAATCATGACAACTTGTGAATTCCCAAGGACCACTATTGACTTTTCTTCAAAAACAAATGCTCAGGGGCCAATTCTGCCAATTTTCAAACTTGAGGGACCATTTCTGCCAATTCAGCAAACTTTTGCTCCAAGGACTAATTCTGGCATTCTGTGATTCCCCAAGGCATATTTTGACAATCTGAGCTCAAAAATGGTAATTTGCTTCCCCGGCTCCGGCTTTTTACACGTTTTCCAATCTCGTGCTCGTTTTTGTCCTTTTTGGCATGTTTCATGCCCGTTTCTGAAATATCCGTACCTGCATGATCACAAACACAAAAACACAATATCTTTGGCATTTATGGATAGTTTTTTTGTCTGTTTTCGTCTTAATTTGGCAAAGAAAAGGTGTGTGAATAAGCACACACCACCAATCCTCCCATCACTACTACCACCTCATCTCCACTGCAATTTCATAACCAAAATACTTGAAAACCCATCACCCCATTCGTCTTTTCCACACCCACTAAAAGCATAAAATGTTGATTTAGTTTAGTCTTCTAATGGTTGGTGGTGCAAAGGTGTTTAGGCTTACTAAAACCAACCTCGACACATTTCATCTGTTGTGTGTACATTGTAATATGGAACCATAAATCAGTTATGCTAAACCCTAAACCCGAATAATATAGATTGTTTACTTTGAAACTTTGAAAATTGTATAGAACGAGGTATTTTTGCTCGTTCGTTGCAGCAGATACAAAAATATTTATTTTATAGTTACGAAATAAAGTTCTCATTTACGTAATATATTGTTGAAAAGCAAAAATCGTTAATAATTACATATTTTGGATACTAAATATCTAACATAACAAACGGATAATAATAGTAACATTAATAATGTAAAAGTATTTGATTGTTCCAATATATATGCTATTTAACTTTTATATTTTTAAATGGTTTTTTAGAAATAAGCATCAGTTTTTCTACTTATGAAATTGTTGTTTTGCTTAAAAGAAACATATAAACATGCAGCTTTTTTGATAGAAAAACTGTTGTTTTGGTTTAAGCAGAAAAAATAAGCAATCCCCAACATCCATGGCACAATAATCTTACTTCAACTTGCCCTATAACACAAAACCAAAAAACACCCTCATTATAACATTTCTATAACACACCATAAAAAAATATAAAAAAAATAATAAAAAAAATTAAAATAAAACTGTAATGCATATTGTCCCAATGGCGTAACACAAAGGGACGATGCAGTATAACATATTGATGGCATGTGTTACATTCGGATAAATCCACTCTTAAAAGGTTGGGTATGGTGGCTTGATGTCACGGACTTGTCTCTACAAGGTCTTCCGTGCGGCACTTAGTCTCGACTAAGCTCAGCCTTGCTCGAATACTCAACGATGTATGCAACTAAAGAAAGGTTCAAAGAAAGGAACAAGTGGAATGGGAAATACTTAGTATTGCTTGAGAGAACTTTACAAGAGATTACAAGTGAATTGAGAGGTGTCTTCCTCAAATGAGGCTACCTGTATTATACTACTATGTACATGACTCTACGAGGTTCTAGGAAGTTTCTAGAGTTTTCAACAGTTTCTAGAGCTTCCAAGAGCTTCTAGGACTTCCAACACCTTCTATTATCTTCCAAGGGTTTTCAAGACATTCTTGCAACTTCCATAGAATTCCATAGAGTCTTCTAAGTAAGTCTAGAACAATGCGGAATCCCGACCAACCTCGGAAATGACTCTATCGAGCAGGCGGGTTGTGACATTGAGCACCCTTACTATCCGATGTGGCCCTAAGCCAAACCTAAGCCATGACATCAGGACCCTTGGTGCCAAACAATTCACTAATTCCTTGGCTTGAGCCAAGATGTTTTTTCTTTTTGTTAAAAAAAGTAATATTAATTTTGTTTTTGTGTTGAGTTTTTGTTTTAATTGAGTTTTTGTGCTAAGTTTGTGTGTGATTATTTATTTATTTATTTTGCACGCACACATTTCTAATGTGAGTGTGTGTAGAGGAGGAAGATGATGATTCAGTTTTTTTTTAATTAAATTTTGTTTGTACCCTTATACATATATCAAAATCTCAACTTATACTCTTAAAATTTGAAAATTCTATTTAGTTAGTATAAAGTTTAAAAAAAAATGGCAAATTTAATCTAAATTTAATACAAATTTTGTTTTTTTTTATGTATTTTTTATCATTTTAGTGAATAAAAAATTAGTTGGTTTGAAAAACTGTAAAAGAAAAATAAAATGAAAGATCTCAAAAGTGTTGTTTTGGCTTGAGCCATGATGGAGGGCATTTTTGGATTTGAGAGCAAAAAGATGTTTTGCTGATATGCGATGACGTGACATGCAAAATAAATTTTGGCTTCAACTATCGTAAGTGGGCGCTCTTACTATAGTCAAAACTCAGTGACCACTCATACGTCTTTTCCTAACCCGGACAGTCAGCAGCTAGATCTAAATAACAAGGTTACAAAAATCACGAATCGGTAGTTGGTCAGTCGACCCTTTGTAGCCAGTAATCGGTCTAGGCGGTATAATCAGTAATTAATTGGATTGGCATTTCCAGGATGTTTTTGGTATTTTCAGTTTCGGGTATTGTTAATAAATTTTACAGGTTTTCAATTGGCCAATTTGTTTAACAGATTTGCACGAATGATAACTCAACCACATGACCACAATAACTCAACAACTGACTATCGTCTCCTCGTTTTGCTGAAGTGGACTGGAATCTAATAAAAACATCAGCAGCACCGATCATTTTGTCCTGCCTACTTCACTAATCTCGTATTAAGTAAGCAATCTTCTCTAATCATCTACTACTATATTAATCTATTCACATCCAACCAATAATTAATTACTTAAAGAAAGCTTGATTTGTGAATCAGGAGGAATAACCCCATTATCATATCAATGTTGCACCACTATTTTATCCTCCTTATGTTGTTACTAATAGCAACAACAACATTAACAACATCGTTATCCCAGAAACAAGCTGAACTAGATGCTGTTACTAGGTTCCAACAATACCTTAGAATAAACACTGCCCATCCCAACCCCGATTATTCCGCACCCGTTTCGTATCTTAACGGCTTAGCTAAGTCCATTCCCAATCTCCGAACCCGAACACTATACTTAACTCCCAACAAACCATTACTACTAGTTACTTTATACGGCTCGAAACCGTTGTTACCATCTATTTTACTAAATTCCCATATGGACTCTGTCCCTGCAGAGCCCGCTAAGTGGTCCCATCCTCCGTTCTCTGCGGTGAAAACNGATTATTCCGCACCCGTTTCGTATCTTAACGACTTAGCTAACTCCATTCCCAATCTCCGAACCCGAACACTATACTTAACTCCCAACAAACCATTACTACTAGTTACTTTATACGGCTCGAAACCGTTGTTACCATCTATTTTACTAAATTCCCATATGGACTCTGTCCCTGCAGAGCCCGCTAAGTGGTCCCATCCTCCGTTCTCTGCGGTGAAAACGGAGGATGGGAAAATCTTTGCCCGAGGTGCTCAGGATGACAAATGTATTGCCATCCAGTACCTTGAAGCGTTGCGTAATATTATGGAAGAGGATCCTTTTTTTAAGCCGGTTAGGACTGTGCATATATGTTATGTGCCTGATGAGGAGATTGGTGGGTTTGATGGGATGGCTAAGTTTGTGGAATCTGACGAGTTTAAGGAAATGAACGTTGGGTTTTTTCTAGATGAGGGACAGGCGTCGACAAATGATAAGTACAGGGTTTTTTATGCGGATAGGTCTCCTTGGAATCTTGTGATCAAAGCTGTTGGGGTTCCGGGACACGGGTCAAGGATGTATGATAATAGTGCTATGGAGAATTTGATGAAGAGTGTCGAGGTTGTGAGTAAATTTAGGGAGAATCAGTTTGATTTGGTTAAGGCTGGCGTGTTGCCGAACTCTGAGGTTATTTCTGCGAATCCGGTTTATTTGAAAGCGGGTACTCCGTCAGGTGATGGGAACTTTGCTATGAATATGCAACCGTCTGAGGCTGAAGCGGGTTATGATGTCAGGTTGCCACCAACTGTTGATCCTGACCTGTTGAAGAAACGCATTGCTGAAGAATGGGCACCTGCAACTAGGAATATGACTTATCATATCATTGAGAAAGGACCGCTTAGAGATTATTTGGGGCGTCCTCTTATGACCGCTACCAATGAATCGAATCCATGGTGGGCTGTTTTGAAAAATGCTATCGAAGTCAGCGGTGGGGAGCTTTCAAAGCCGGAGATGTTGGCTTCAACTACAGATGCTAAATATTTAAGACAACTTGGGATCCCAGCACTTGGTTTTTCTCCTATGAAGAACACTCCGATTTTACTCCATGATCACAATGAGTATTTGAAAGATACAGTGTTTTTGGAAGGAATAAAGATATACGAGTCCATCATCAAATCATTGAGTTCCTTTGAGGGGCGGGCACAGACCATATAACAGATACTAGATTGTTTCAACACAGGTGATCAGAGTGTACGCCACTGTACGGTAACTGTGTGTATGAATTATTTACACATGTCCACATAATGGCCTGAATTTTATTTCAATACTTGTCTGAATCTTGCATCTCATTGCTGTAAAATAACTTTTTGATACTTTATTTGAATAAAAAGGCCGTGTTTTTGTTGCTGAATATTCAGACTAAAATTAATTGCTTGCCTAAAGTGAAAGCATTGTTAGTTTATACTTTTATGCATATGGTATAAGGTATTGTTGAAACTTAAGGAGTAATTTCTTATAGCTCAGATTACCCTGATGATAAATAGATAGCTACACGGTGTTATGAGTGTATCACTATATTTTATCATATAATTATCTGATTCTATATTTTATTATATTGTATCAAAACACAATGCTAGCGACAATGTACAAAGGTTTTTAAAAAAATAAACCAGTACGAACGAGTTGTTTGTCTCCTGCCCAAACACCCCCATTACGCATCTATATAACTTTCTACTTTCTATGAGTGTAGCTGGCCAAAGAAAATATTTATTCATATGTTCAGTGATTATACTTATGTATGTATCTCTCAGGGTATGCTGGTGATCCGGTTATGATCAGTTTTTTTTGTATTAAGTTGCAGTTAAGTATACTTGGAATTATCTGTGTGTGGTTTGGGCGGTGGGATTGGATGGTGAGGTGATGGTGCAAGTTGCAGGGGTGGGGTGTTGAGTGTGAACGGGGAAGGAGGGAACGGGGGGTTATAATATTTAAAAGGGTGAATTGGGCTTGTTGGGTTTGGGCCAAAAAGAAACAGGGTAAGGGTTTTTGGGTTGGACTGGGTTGGGAGTTTGGATTAAATGGGGTTTGGGTTGGGTAAAAAATAAGGAGTCCGTTTGGTTTAAGAGTTATCACAAGGACCATTTTTGTAATTTCTGAAAAGTTGAGGGTTGGGTTTTGTGATTTTTCCAAAGTTCTTACAGGGTCCATTCTTGCCANGGAGGAGAGAGATGGGTTTGATGGGAATGGCTTTAAGTGTGTGGAATCGGTGAACGAGTTTGAAGGAATGAACTTGGGTTTTTCTTAGATGAGGGAAGGCGTCGACAATGATAAGTAACAGGGTTTTTTTAAATGGCGATGGTCTCCTTGGATTCTTGTGATCAAAGCTGTTGGGTTCCGGGACGGGGTCAATGATGTTGATGAATAATAGTGCTATGGAGAATTTGATGAAGAGTGTCGAGGTTGTGAGTAAATTTAGGGAGAATCAGTTTGCATTTGGTTAAGGTGGCGTGTTGCGAACCTCTGGGTTATTCTCTGCGAATCCGGTTTATTTGAAAGCGGGTACGTACCGTCAGGTGAGTGGGAGACTTTGCTATGATATGCAACCGTCCTGAGGCTGAAGCGGGTTAGATGTCGGTGCCACCGAACTGTTGATCCTGACCTGTTGAAGAACGCATTGCTGAAGATGGGCACCTGCAACTAGGAATATGACTTATCTATCCATCTGAGAAAGGACCGCTTAGAGTATTTTTGGGGAGTCCTTCTTATGACCGCTTACCATGAATCGATCCATGGTGGGGCTGTTTTTGAAAATGCTATCGGAAGTTCAGCGGTGGGGAGCTTTCAAGCCGGAGATTGTTGGCTTCAACTACCAGATGCTAAATATTTAAGACAACTTGGGATCCGAGCACTTGGTTTTTCTCCTATGAAGAACACTCCGATTTTAGCTCCCCATGATCACAATGAGTATTTGGAAATTACAGTGTTTTTGGAAGTGATAAAGATATACGAGTCCATCATCAAATCATTGGTTCCTTTGGGGGCGGGCAACAGACGCATATAACAGATACTAGATTGTTTCAACACAGGTGATCAGAGTGTACGCCCACTGTAGGGTAACTGTGTGTATGAATTATTTTACACATGTCCACATAATGGCCTGAAATTTATTTCAATATTGTCTGATCTTGCATCTCTTGCTGTAAAATAACTTTTTGATACTTTATTTGAATAAAAAGGCGTTGTTTTTGTTGCTGATACTTCAGACTAAATTAATTGCTTGCCTAAAGTGAAGCATTGTTAGTTTATACTTTTATGCATATGGTAAAGGTATGTTGAAACTTAAGGAGTAACTTTCTTATAGTCAGATTACCCTGATGATAATAGATAGCTAGCACGTGTTTATGAGTTGTATAGCTATATTTTGTTCAATATAATTATCTGATTTATATTTATATTATATTTCGTATCAAAACACAATGCTAGGAAATGTACAAAGGTTTTTAAAAAATAACCAGTACGAACGAGTTGTTTGTCCTCCTGCCAAACACCCCCCATTACGGGCATCTATATAAACTTTCTACTTTCTATGAGTGTAGCATGGCAAGAAATATTTTATTCATATGTTCAGTGATTATACTTATGTAATGTATCTCTCATGGATGCTGGGTGATCCGGTTTTGATCAGTTTTTTTTTTTGTATTAAGGTTGGCAGTTAAGTATACTTGGAATTATACTGTGTGTGGGTGGTGGGTCTCAGTGTAAAAAGTCTAAAGTTCTTATAAAACAATTATGTTCAGATATGTTGTTCATTAAGGCAATCATCCAAATCCACTCACACTGTTAGGTACCATGTTGGGATAGAATCTAAAAGTTTTTTTTTTTTTTTTTGGTAACCGTGATTTCCGACCTTTTGGCCGACTACTCCACGGGGTTTTATCTGACAGAAAAGTAAAACTAAGATTGATTTCCTGGCCTTTTATGATTTTGTGGCGAGTAAATTGCATTTCTGAAATATCATGGTGAGGAACTTTTGTAGCAGTGATATCATATCAGAATAAGTAAAACTTGGATAGACATTACCTGGCTCAAGGTTTAAGTTTATCTTTTGAGTTTGATACTTTTGATAATGTTGTGACACTAGTAGTGTGGTGATGTTCTTTAGTTTCCCAATGCTTTTTACAAGCTTCAGTATTCAGTGCTTTGATTTGTTTAGAATGGGCATTGGCATGGGAAGTTGATGATAAACACCCTCCCCTATTCATAAAAATGGCGTTACTTGTTTGAATCCTAATTTTTGTATTCAGGTGTGAATACTAGAAACATAAAATGATATTTATCAACTTTAGTCTTTGGCACCTGATATATGGGTTGTTTGGATAACTGGATTAGCTTTGTGTACAGGCCAAAAACTTGTTTTTGTCTTAAATAAGCTAATAAGGTCCTTTTCTTGAGCTTATTGAGTTTTGAAAATACAATGAGCCAATAATCTCTTTAAATTAAGTAATCCAAGTAACCCCATGGTACTGCATCATTTTGCGGTAACTCCATCCATCAAAAGTTTGTTGAAACTTTGTTAGAAGGTCATCAGCTATACTACCATTGAGAGAATGTAAAGAGATTCAGGGGAATATTTCATTAAAGGAATAGAGGCTACAAGAGCTATTTATTTACACAAAAGTCAACACATAAATAACTCAACTGTCTTTTAGCTGAGCTTAAGAGCATCGGGTATGTTAACCAAATTTCGTGGTTAAAGCCTCGTTAACCATACCGCCCCCTTGGTTAAACTCTCGTTAACGTGGCAGGTTAACCCTTTAACCTCGTGTTAAAGGCTAACTTTTAAAAAAAAAAAAAAAAAAAAAAAAAAAAAAAATTACTTTACCCCCTTTAACCTTTGTTAAAGCCTCATTAACCATACCACCCCTCGGTTAAAGTTTGGTTATGATGACGTGGCAATGGGTGAAACCTTAACTTGAGGTTAACATACCCCATGCTCTAAGGATTGTTTGTCAAAGCAATAGTAGATGTATTGTTGCACGTTATTCCTTTCAATCTTTTCAGGGTCCGTTTGGTTTATAAGTGGGGTCGGATTCGGATTTAGATTTGGTATGGGATTTGGATTTGAGGTAGGATTAGGAGAGAGAAAATATATTTACTTAAATATATTTTATAATAAAATAAAAATAAAAATGATATTTAATTAATAAAATAAAAACATTAACATAAAAAGTTGTGGAAAAATAGAGTGATGAGATAAGAGGTTAAAACAAGTGGTTGAGAAAAAATGAGGCACTGTATGAGTACAAAACTTGTAAGAGTGTGGAAACCTAACACTTCTTTATGGAATGAGGCTAAGAGATTTGTTTTATAGTTTGATTGTAATAGGCACGTACCAAACAAATAGATAAAAGAATCTTTCATGCAAATCCCACTGACACCCTTAAACCAAACAACACCTCAATTCAGTTTGTACTAAAGTATCCAGAAATATGAATGCATTTTTTTAGTTGTTTATTATGCATATAAGGTATTTGGTGCGTAAGATCTAACACTTGCATACTAAATACGATGTGCCCATCTCTCGTTGGTTTAGAAATTAATTATGATGCTCTAAAATCTCCCAACAACTCTTATTGATTTTGGTGCGCTATATAACCATTTTACGCACCAAATATGACATGTCCAATTATTATTGGTTTATAAATTAATTATGGTGCTTTATGATGATCGATTTTCTTTCTTTGAAATTTGGTGAGCAAAAAATATTGCGCGCGCACCAAAATGACCCAAAGTCTCAAATACGATCAAAATACACAATTTTACGAAAATACACTAGTAACTACGAACATTTATTCAAATCACACAAATTATAATATTTATACTTAAATAACAATTTATAATATTTATACTAAATAATAATAATATTACCAAATAAATAAACATATCATACTTTATAAATACCGATGATTTAAATAATCAAAGTTTTTCATTTAAGTTATCATTTAATTTGAATTCACTCCTTTGATGCAATTGAAGTGAATTGAATTACAATAGATTAATGAACGAAATAACATACGTCATGTAATGTAAATTTAGATTACAATTACATCAGTTTATCTCAAATTAAAGCAACATAATTTTTAGAGTATTGCTATATCTACCTACATTAAATACGACACATGTATTCCACTTCATCTGAAATGTCAGTTTTTCTACATGTATCGATCCTGAAAGTAAAAAAGATAAGTAGGATGTAGGAAGAAATATAATTTCTCTAATTGTTAACTAATTTTTAACTAGAACATGAAAAATAGCCAATCCAAACACCCTTCTCATCCGTCTTTTACTAACGACTCAACAACTAACCGTCGTCACTCTGGTTTGCTCAACTGGTTTATAGAATCTAAAAAGAACACACCAGCAGCACCGATCAATATATTAGCGATACAAGTAATCAATCTCTCTCTCTATATATATATATATATATATTTTTTTTTTTT
>LBNU01023111.1:20313-52552 GCA_014162995.1 Artemisia annua
ATAAGTACAGGGTTTTTTATGCGGATAGGTCTCCTTGGAATCTTGTGATCAAAGCTGTTGGGGTTCCGGGACACGGGTCAAGGATGTATGATAATAGTGCTATGGAGAATTTGATGAAGAGTGTCGAGGTTGTGAGTAAATTTAGGGAGAATCAGTTTGATTTGGTTAAGGCTGGGGTGTTGCCGAACTCTGAGGTTATTTCTGCGAATCCTGTTTATTTGAAAGCGGGGACTCCGTCAGGTGATGGGAACTTTGCTATGAATATGCAACCGTCTGAGGCTGAAGCGGGTTATGATGTCAGGTTGCCACCAACTGTTGATCCTGATTTGTTGAAGAAACGCATTGCTGAAGAATGGGCACCAGCAACTAGGAATATGACTTATCATATCATTCAGAAAGGACCGCTTAGAGATTATTTGGGGCGTCCTCTTATGACCGCTACCAATGAATCCAATCCATGGTGGGCTGTTTTTAAAAATGCTATCGAAGCCAGCGGTGGGGAGCTTTCAAAGCCGGAGATGTTGGCTTCAACTACAGATGCTAAATATTTAAGACAACTTGGGATCCCGGCACTTGGTTTTTCTCCTATGAAGAACACTCCAATTTTACTGCATGATCACAATGAGCATTTAAAAGATACAGTGTTTTTGGAAGGAATAAAGATATACGAGTCCATCATCAAATCATTGAGTTCCTTTGAGGGGCAGGCACAGACCATATAACAGATACTAGATTATTTCAACACAGGTGATCAGAGTGTACGGTTACGGTGTGTAAGAATTATTTACACATGTCCACATAATGGCCTGAATTTTATTTCAATACTTGTCTGAATCTTGCATCTCATTCTTGTAAAATAACTTTTTGATACTTTATTTGAATAAAAAGGCCGTGTTTTTTTTGCTGAATATTCAGACTAAAGTTAATTGTTTGCCTAAAGTGAAAGCATTGTTAATTAGTTTATACTTTATGGTATAAGGTATTGTTGAAACTTATAGCTCAGATTACCCTGATGATAGATAGATAGCTACACGGTGTTATGAGTGTATCACTATATTTTATCATATAATTATCTGATTCTAGTTATTATATTGTATCAAAACACAATGCAAGGTATAATTTACAAAGTTTTATTTATTTATTTATTTATTTATTTATTTATTTATTTATTAATATAAATAAACCAGTACGAACGAGTTGTTTGTCTCCTGCCCAAACACCCCCATTACACATCTATGTAACTTTCTATGAGTGTAGCTGGCCAAAGAAAACATTTATTCATATGTTCAGTGATTATACTTATGTATGTATCTCTCCGGGTATGCTGGTGATCCGGCTATGATCAGTTTTTATTTATTTATTTATTTATTTGTATTAAGTTGCAATTAAGTATACTTGAAATCATCTGTTGGGGGTGGGAAGGTTACAATTGTGTTCAGATATGATGTTCATCATGGCAATCATCCAAATCCACTCACACTGTTAGGTACCATGTTGGGGTAGAATCTAAAAGTTTATCCGACAGAAAAGTAAAACTAAGATGGATTTCCTGGCCTTTTATGATTTTGTGGCGAGTAAATTACATTTCCGAGATATCATGGTGAGGGAATTTTGTAGCAGTGATATCATATCAGAATAAGTAAACTTGGATAGACATTACCTGGCTCAAGGTTTCTAGTTTATCTTTTGAGTTTGATACTTTTGATAATGTTGTGACATTTGTAGTGTGGTGATGTTCTTTACTTTCCCAATGCTTTTTACGAGCTTCACTATTCAGTGCTTTGATTTGTTTAGAATGGGCATTGGGATGTTGGTGATAAACATCCTCCCCTATTCATAAAAATGGCGTTACTTGTTTGAATCCTAATTTTTGTATTCAGGTGTGAATACTAGAAACAGAAAATGATATTTATCAACTTTAGTCTTTGGCACCTGAGATATGGGTTGTTTGGATAACTGGATTAGCTTTTTGTACAGCCCAAAAACTTGTTTTCGTCTTAAATAGCTAATAAGGTCCTTTTCTCGAGCTTATTGAGTTTTAGATATACAATGAGCCAATAATCTCTCTAAATTAAGCAATCCGAATAACCCCATGGTACTGCATCATTTTGCGGTAACTCCATCCATGAAAAGTTTCCTTCTCTTTGTAGAAACTTTGTTAGAAGTGAAAAGAATAAGAGGCTACCTGTCAACAGTATAGTGGGTAAACTGGTGTTTGGGGCAATGGTGTACTACCTGTGGCAGGAAAGGAATAAGAGGCTATTTACTCAGGAAAGGAGAAGTGAAAAGAACATAATTGATATCATAACAGACTCTGTAAGGATGAGATTAATGGGTCTGCAAGTGATTAAAACCAATCAGGTGATTAAAGTGTTCCATAGATGGAATGTGCAGCCTGTATTTGTGAACAAAAAACCATTAAAGTATGACTGTCATTGCAAAACTGTTACTGGAATAAAGGCAGAAATGGTAACATTGTTCAGCAGGCTAAAGAGATTAATGAAAAGTCTCAATGAAATCTCCTATCATGTCTATCAGAAAAGTGAGATTGTCAAAAAGGTATATCCTTTGAATTCAATGTTTCATCAAAAACAGATGAAACTTGAAGAATATGATTCACTTCAAATGATGGCTCTGTAACTTGGATTATAAGTTGTTTCAGACCTGACTTATTCCTCTTATATCCTTTAATAGGCCTTTGTTAGGTAATTAAGGGGTGTTTGGGATAAGCAGTTTTTTGAGAACTTATTGTCCATAAAGTGAGTTTCTATTTGAGAAGGGTAAGTGGTGAGGCAGTGTATGATACTAGGAATTGTGAGGAGTGAAAGATGAACCTACATGGTCCTAGTAATACACTGCTAAGGAGGTAATGGATGGTCCTCCCTCAGGGAGTGTGTTCCCAAATGTGTGAAGCCATTCTAGAGATGGAAATGTAGCACATTTGGTATAGCCCTTGACTTGGAGGGGTAATGGGTACCTAGTGATGCCATCCTCTTTTTCTGCCTTGACTATTGTGGATGCAGGTTGAATTGTCTTGGTGGAAAAGAGTGATGGAAATGTAAGCTAGATGGTAATGGTGCAATTAAAGGTGAATCTAAAAGGTACTGAATGCAACAAGAATGGATGGAATTATGATGAAGCAAAGGTTCTGTATGAATGCAGTCTTGAACTGCACTTGATTTGTATCAGTTAGTTTGTCTCTTGCCAGACATAGCATTAGCTAGTGTTGTTGAATGTGACCCTGCTTTGGGCATGTCAAGGTAGTGGTAGGATTTTCATTATTGTAAATCTTTTGAAGTGATTAATATATTTCACCTTTTGCACCAAAAAACTTTGTTAGAAGGTGATCAGCTATACTACCGTTTAGAGAAAGTAGAGAGAGATTCAGGGGAATATTTCATTAAAGGAATAGAGGATACAAGAGCTATTTATATACACAAAAGTCAACACATAAATAAGTCAACTGTCTTTTAGCTGAGCTTAAGGATTGTTTGCCAAAGCAAATAGTAGATGTACTGTTGCGCGTTATTCCTTTCAATCTTTTCAATTCAGTTTGTAGTTTGTACTAAAGTATCCAGAATTTTTTTTTTGAAAAGTAAACTTCATTAGACAACCGGCTAAAAACTCGTCCCCAAGGAGGAGACCGAGCCGCCCCAAAGAAACCTTACATCAGATTAAATTTACACCAAGAAACCCAAGTGCAATTGTTCTCTTTTTTCCTATGTTTATACCACAAAAATCCTATCGACTTGACATCCGAAATAATCTCTGAGATCTTAACTTCTTTTCCTTTGAAAACCAATTCATTCCGAGCTTTCCATATGCGCCAACACGTAATAATAATGATACCTTGTATAGCTTCTTTGTATGCCGGTGGACGTCCGCAACTATTGAAGATGTCTACCAAGTCTCTCGCATCAAAAGCAAAGATGGGCGGTATACCACACCAGCGAGCGATCATCTGCCATAGCCCACAGCTGTATCCGCAACCTGTAAACAAATGAGCTGCTGTCTCGTCGCCTTCCTCACACAGCGGACAAGTTGTATTGTTCTTGTATATATTTCTCTTTGCCAAAGCCATCTTTGTAGGAATTCTCTCATTAATCGCTCTCCACATGAAAATGTTACATTTTGAAGGAAGCCACATGCACCACTTCAGCGCGAACAAACTGTTGTTGTCAATCGGCTTGGGCATCCACGCTTTGACTGCAACCGCAGAGAAGCCGACACTGCTCCCACTCCATATCCACGAGTCTGCTGCATCAGTAAGATAGGTATCTCTAAGTTGAGTAATGAGATCCGTCAATTCCAACGTTTCTAACGCTGTGGGGGGAGTATTCTTCCAGTTCCACCCAAAAACTCTAACTCCACCATTCTTTAAAAGCGGTCCGCAACTTTACAGCTTTTATCACCTTCTAAACGGTATAAAGCAGGAAACTTCCGCCTTAAAGGGGTCTCGCAGTGTCAAGGGTGCATCCAAAAACGCGTCGTCTTTCCATTTCCAATCTTACTATGAATTAGCGAAATGAAAGTCGCCCCATCCACCTTCACCATTTTACCAAGTTTCACCATTTCTGTCCAAACTCCCCCTCCACTACTAAGCGCCGGGTATGACTCCCACTGTCTAGCCATACTATGAATCGAATCAATCACCTTTTTCCACATAGACCCGGGCTCCGTTCTATACCTCCACAACCATTTGAGAATAAGAGCATCATTACACTCACTTAATCTAGATAAGCCCAACCCCCCTTTCGTCTTCGGCAAAGTAACCTTATCCCAAGAACACCAATGCATTTTCCTCACATCTTCTGAACCTCCCCAAAGAAAATTCCTAATCAATCCTTCCAATAATGAAATGATCTTCTTAGGAGCTTTATATAATGAGAAATAATAAATCGGGAGACTTTGTAAGACTGATTTAATAAGAGTAATCCTTCCCCCAATAGATAACACCTTGGCTTTCCATTTGGATAAGCGAGCCCGAAAAACGTCCACAACTGGGTTCCAATTGACCATGTGTTTCATATTGGCTCCAGCTTTGATCCCTAGGTAGACGAACGGGATCTTTCCGGGCCTACATCCCACAACCGAAGCCATAGATACCACCTCCTGATCATTAACCCCAATCCCATACAAGGTAGACTTGTTTATATTAATTTTTAAACCCGAGCATAAATAAAAAATTCTCAGAATACGTTTAACATTTACAAAGTTAGACGTAGACCATTCCCTCAACACCATGGTGTCATCTGCATATAAAAGGTGCGATATTTTCGGGCCCTGACTAGGCAACTGGACCCCTCAAACACCCCCATTTCAGTTGCTTTATTGAACAAACCAGAAAAGCCTCCATTACGATCAAAAACAAGAACGGTGACAGAGGATCGCCTTGTCGAATCCCTTTCTGACAATCAAATTGAAATGTAGGCGAGCCATTTACTAAGACGGAGGATCTAGCCGATGAAAGGATACCACGAATCCACATACTCCACTTCATCGGGAACCCCATCTGGTGCATAATGTCCAATAGAAAGTCCCAATTCACGTTGTCATAAGCCTTCTCAAAATCAATCTGAAGCATGAAGAGACGCTTCCCAGTCCGCTTAGCCCATGTCATGATCTCATTAATTACTAATGGCCCGTCAAGGATATATCTACCTGTTAGAAAAGCGGATTGTGTCACAACCGTAATGTTCCCTATAACCATCTTCAATCGGTTCGCCAAAAGTTTAGAAATGACTTTACTAATCACGCCAATTAAAGTAATTGGCCGATATTCACCCAACCCCGTAGGAGCTTTATTCTTCGGAATGAGAGTAATAAACGATGATCCCACACCCGAATTAATACTCCCATGAGCATAAAAATACTGCATTATCTTCTTAAAATCACCTGCGAAAAAGCTCCAGAAGCGTTTAATAAATTTAAAATTAAAACCGTCCGGGCCAGGAGCTTTATCATCTCCACACCCAAACACCGTATCCTTAATCTCCGCTTCTATAAATGGCACCACCAGTAACTGCATATCACCTTCAGAGAGCCGATTAATACCATGATACTTGAACGATGGTTGNTAAGTAAGATAGGTATCTCTAAGTTGAGTAATGAGATCCGTCAATTCCAACGTTTCTAACGCTGTGGAGGGAGTATTCTTCCAGTTACACCCGAAAACTCTAACTCCACCATTCTTTAAAACGCGGTCCGCAACTTTACAGCTTTTATCACCTTCTAAACGGTATAAAGCAGGAAACTTCCACCTTAAAGGGGTCTCGCAGTGCCAAGGGTCCATCCAAAAACGCGTCGTCTTTCCATTTCCAATCTTACTATGAATTAGCGAAATGAAAGTCGCCCCATCCACCTTCACCATTTTACCAAGTTTCACCATTTCTGTCAAACTCCCCCTCCACTACTAAGCGCCGGGTATGACTCCCACTGTCTAGCCATACTATGAATCGAATCAATCACCTTTTTCCACATAGACCCGGGCTCCGTTCTATACCTCAACAACCATTTGAGAATAAGAGCATCATTACACTCACTTAATCTAGATAAGCCCAACCCCCTTTTCGTCTTCGGCAAAGTAACCTTATCCCAAGAACACCAATGCATTTTCCTCACATCTTCTGAACCTCCCCAAAGAAAATTCCTAATCAATCCTTCCAATAATGAAATGATTTTCTTAGGAGCTTTATATAATGAGAAATAATAAATCGTGAGACTTTGTAAGACTGATTTAATAAGAGTAATCCTTCCCCCAATAGATAACACCTTGGCTTTCCATTTGGATAAGCGAGCCTGAAAAACGTCCACAACTGGGTTCCAATTGATCATGTGAAAGTATCCAGAAATATGAAAGCATTTTTTAGTTGTTTACTATGCATATAAGGTATTTGGTGCGCAAAATTTAACACTTGCACACCAAATACGACGTGTCCATTTCTCACTGGTTTAGAAATTAATTATGGTGCTCTAAAATCTTTAAACAACTCATTAATTTTGGTGCCCCCATTTTGCGCACCAAACATGACATGTCCAATTATCATTGGTTTATAAATTAATTATAGTTTTTTATGATGATCAATTTTCTTTCTTTAAACTTCGGTGAGCAAAAAATGTTGCGTCTCAAATACAGTCAAAATACATACTTTTACGAAA
This sequence comes from Artemisia annua, assembly GCA_014162995.1. Taxonomy (NCBI): domain Eukaryota; kingdom Viridiplantae; phylum Streptophyta; class Magnoliopsida; order Asterales; family Asteraceae; genus Artemisia; species Artemisia annua. Next base: position 27,472 of record LBNU01023111.1, read on the forward strand.
ATACACGAGACCATTTATTCAAATCACACAAATTATAATATTTATATTAAACGATAATTTATACTGTAATATTTTTATTAAGTAATAATAATATTAATAAATAAGTAAACATATCATACTTTATAAATAGTGATGATTGAATTACAGTAGCGTAATAAACCAAATAACGTACGTGATGTAAGCAGAACATGAAAAATAACCAATCCAAACACTCAACAACTAACTGTCATCACTCTGCTTTGCTCAACTGGTTATAGAATCTAAAAAGAACACACCAGCAGCTCCGATCATTTATATTTCAATCCTGTTACTTCACTAATTAATCCCCTATCAAGTAATCTATCTCTTTTTTTCTTTTTTTTTTTTTCATTTAATTACTGTATCAAAATAAACAAACCATGTTGCAACACTATCAGTTGTTATTATCATCCCTAACTATCCTTATCTTACTAACAACAACATCATCATCATCATCCCAGAAACAAGCAGAACTAGATGCTGTTACTAGGTTTCAACAATACCTTAGAATAAACACTGCCCACCCCAACCCCGATTATTCCGCACCCGTTTCGTATCTTAACGACTTAGCTAACTCCATTCCCAATCTCCATACCCGAACTCTTTACTTAACTCCCAACAAACCATTATTACTTGTCACTTTATACGGCTCGAAGCCGTTACTACCATCTATTTTACTAAATTCCCATATGGACTCTGTCCCTGCAGAGCCCGCTAAGTGGTCCCATCCTCCGTTCTCTGCTGTGAAAACGGAGGATGGGAGAATCTTTGCTAGAGGTGCTCAGGATGACAAATGTATTGCCATCCAGTACCTTGAAGCGTTGCGTAATATTATGCAAGAGGATCCTTTTTTTAAGCCTGTGAGGACTGTGCATATATGTTATGTGCCTGATGAGGAGATTGGTGGTTTAAACGGGATGGCTAAGTTTGTGGAATCGGATGAGTTTAAGGAAATGAACGTTGGGTTTTTTCTAGATGAGGGACAGGCGTCGACGAATAATAAGTACAGGGTTTTTTATGCGGATAGGTCTCCTTGGAATCTTGTGATCAAAGCTGTTGGGGTTCCGGGACACGGGTCAAGGATGTATGATAATAGTGCTATGGAGAATTTGATGAAGAGTGTCGAGGTTGTGAGTAAATTTAGGGAGAATCAGTTTGATTTGGTTAAGGCTGGCGTGTTGCCGAACTCTGAGGTTATTTCTGCGAATCCGGTTTATTTGAAAGCGGGGACTCCGTCAGGTGATGGGAACTTTGCTATGAATATGCAACCGTCTGAGGCTGAAGCGGGTTATGATGTCAGGTTGCCACCAACTGTTGATCCTGATTTGTTGAAGAAACGCATTGCTGAAGAATGGGCTCCAGCAACTAGGAATATGACTTATCATATCGTAGAGAAAGGACCGCTTAGAGATATTATGGGGCGTCCTATAATGACTGCTACCAATGAGTCGAATCCATGGTGGGCTGTTTTTAAAGATGCTATTGAAGCCAGTGGTGGGGAGCTTTCAAAGCCGGAGATATTGGCTTCAACTACAGATGCTAGATATATGAGACGACTTGGGATCCCGGCACTTGGTTTTTCTCCTATGAAGAACACTCCAATTTTACTGCATGATCACAATGAGCATTTAAAAGATACAGTGTTTTTGGAAGGAATAAAGGTATACGAGTCCATCATCAAATCATTGAGTTCCTTTGAGGGACGGGCACAGACCATATAACAGATACTAGATTGAATAATGGACCAACTGACCAAGGTTGTTTCAACACAGGTGATCAAAGTGTATGGTTACTTTGCATATGAATTATTTACGCATGTCCACATAATGTCACTTGGCCTGAATTTTATTCCAGTACTTGTCAGAATCTTGCATTTCATTGTTGTAATATAACTTTTTGATACTTTATTCGCATAAAAAGGCCGTGTTTTTGTTGCTGATGCCTTGCCTAAAGTGAAAGCATTGTTAGTTGTTCACTTTTATGCATTTTTGGAAGAAACAGAAGAAGAAGCAAAGTTGAATGCACGGGGATGTCTAGTAAGCAATATGATACAAGGTATTGTAGAAACTTAGAGTAATTTTTTTATAGTTCAGATTGCCCTGATGATAGATAGCTACATGGTGTATCACTAAATTTTATCATATAATTGTCTGATTGTAAATTTTATTATACTGTATCAAAACAGAATAAGAGATAATGTACAAAGTTTTTTAAATTAACTAGTGCAAAGGAGTTGTTTGTCTCATGCCCAAACACCCCCATAACACATCTGTTTAACATTCTATGGCAGTAGCTGGCCAGAAAAACATTCATTCTTATGTTCAATGATAGTACTTATGTATGTCTCTTTCGAATGTGGTATGTTGGTGATCTGGTTTTGACCAGTTTTTGGATTAACTTGAATGTACATAATCAACTTCACCAATGGTGAAAATTTCCAGCCAGCATATTAAAGCCCGACGCAGAATGGACCCACGGTTCCGTGCAAGTATACTTAAAATCACCCGTACACAAAATAAAAGATCTCATTTCTACCCGTGAAGGGGTCTCCATATTGATTCAGGATAAGAAGTATAAAGTTCTTATGAAACGAGTATAAAGTTCACTCACACTGTTAGGTACCATAGAAAATAAAAGTAAGATAGTCCCTGGCCGTTTAGAATTTTGTGGCGAGTGAATTGCACTTCTGAAATATCATGGTAAGGAAATTTTGTGGTAATGATATCATATCAGGATGAGGAAAACTTGGATAAACATTACCTGGCTCAAGGTTTCTAGTTAATTTTTCAGAGTTTGATACTTTTGATAATGTTGTGACACTGGTAGTGTAGTGAGGTTCTTTACTTTCCGAATACTTCTTACGAGCTTCTTTATATTCATAAAGATGGCATTACTTTTTTGAATCCTAATTTTTGTACTCAGGTGTGAATACTAGAATCAGAAAATGATATTTATCAACTTTAGTCTTTGGCACCTGAGATATGGGCTGTTTGGATAACTGGATTAGCTTTTTTACAGCCCAAAAACTTGTTTTCGTCTTGAATAAGCTAATAAAGTCCTTTTCTTGAGCTTATTGACTTTTGAATATACAATGAACCAATAATCTCTCTAAATCAAGTAATCCAAACAACCCCATGGCACTGCATCATTTTGCGGTAACTCCATCCATCAAAAGTTTCCTTCTCCGTTTGTTGAAACTTTGTTAGAAGGTCATCAGCTATACTACAATTTAGAGAAAGTAGAGAGATATTCAAGGGAATATTTCATTAAAGGAATAGAGGATACAAGAGCTATTTATATACACAAAAGTCAACACATAAATAAGTCAACTGTCTTTTAGCTGAGCTAAAGGATTGTTTGCCAAAGCAATAGTAGATGCACTGTTGTACGTTATCAGTTTGACAGAAATCTTAACTAAATTCAGCAAGCATTTAAGCCAGGATATTTCACATGTACTAAGTCAAGTATAAGTGATGCAGCATGTGATCCTTAACATAACCATGCTTTTCATTGAGCATAAAAACATGAGAAATGATTGGGAGACCTAAACTCATGCCTAATTTTGTGCCTAAAAGTATGTGGCATTAGCTCATTGGTTATTCCTGAGGGACCCATTTCATCATAAACCAATGAGTCATTGGAAAAATGAATTGTATGCCTAAAACTAAGACCTAAAATTAGACCTAAAGATTTGATTGGTTCATTTGAAAAATTAATTGGTGAAAAATGATGAGAGAGAATTAGTGTTTAACACTTGTCTTGAAATGAATGGATTAGGTTCATTAGTAGGTCTATGTTGCAGGTCTATATATCAACACTCTGAGTCATTGCCACATACTTTTAGGCACAAAATTAGGCATGAGTTTAGGTCTCCCAATCATTTCTCTAAAAACATGACAGCCTTTCTACAGAGTAGGTAGAAGCCTATCAAGAGGATTTCAGTTAGTTGTTTTTCATTTAAGTGTGAGGGCTTAAATGGAATATGGCTGAGATACCATATTTAAAACCGAAAAATTTAATATTAAAACCGAAAAATTTAAGTACAAATGGAATATGGCTGAGATACCATATTTACCTCAAGCTAAACAGCTTGATAAACATCTAAACCTAGTGCTTATGACATGCCATAAGCACTTACACCTCTAGGAACAAAAGATGCACCTGAGACAAACAATCAACTGAAACAAGCTAACCAGCAGCTACCGTGAAAGATGAAGTTTCACCGGTATGTGGATTATTAAATAAGTTAGCCGATTCATCATGCACATTTTCAACAAGATCATCATCTTCTTCATCCATCACCAATGCAGCATACGGATTAGATGTAGTAATATTACTTTCCTTTGAGGTAGTGCCAGTAGACTTCAACATAGACGATGAAGTAGAAGCTTTTTACCCATAGAAGTATTACCCTTCTTAGGTTCACTCGTTGCCGCCTTTGGGACATATTTGACATTCTGTTTAACCGATGGACCAACAAACCGATTACCATTAGTAGACTTGGTTTTACCCTTCTTCTTATTCTTACCCTCCATTTGGAAACCGTCTTTATCCAGCACCACACTTGGATTAACAACATGAGGACTAGAAGCAACAGGAGGGCTCACCACCTTTTTAGGGCATTGATCATGAGTGTGACCAAAAATCATGCATACATTACACCTGGGAGGTCTCCATTCATACTCGACACGGATAGTAGCTTTAGTAAAACCCTCCCCAGAAAGTGAAGGAAAACCAATAGTAACAACATCCACAAGATCAACTTCAGAGTTGATCTCAATAAGACACCTAGCAAAGCTAATTCTTCCCCATGAATCCTTACACATAGAGCTCGTATAAGAATCAAGCATAATAGGTTTCCCAATAAATGGTAGATAGATGTTAGGATTTCTTATAGTTTGATGGAGTGTTTTTATAAGCTTTGGGAGGTATGTAAGGTTTGGATAAATTTTCTTATCATGTCTTTGTCCATTTGACACACAAACTTCTTCCGTAGATCTTGTGGTTTGTATCCGATCTCGTTATGTGTGCGAGTGTTTGTATCTTTACCTCTTTAATCTTCTTGTTTTGCCTTAAAATGGTAGCTTACAAAACTAGTTATACTGAACAAACTAGCCATAGCAATTAAGCATGCTATGTCATAACAAGCTTATATAAGCCGAAAAGTTGCAAACTTTGCAAAAATAAGTGAGCTTACGAAACATAAGCCAATTGTTTAGTTTATGGGTTTGGTGTTTGTTTAAGCTCATTGGTTTATGGTTTGGCGGCAGGTGATTTCGCTTTTGCAATGAGGAGGCTTTCTTCAAGATATTTTAAAGAGTTATGTGACATGTATAGAATTCATGGTAATTGGGAACCAACACTCCCAAAAACGGGAGACACTATATATGAGCCTCTTGATGGAAATGTTGCTGTATATGTTCAATCTTTTGCATTTGGTAAACTGCAATTGCCACCTTCAAAGTTTTTTGAAGACGTAATGAAACACTATAAAGTGGATCTTTCCATGCTTCATCCAAATTCAGTAGTGAAAATTCTCGGCTTTGAGGTGTTGTGTAAAGCTCTAAAGTTTACTCATACTACAAGTTTATTCGGCAAGTTTTATTATCTTAAATGGGGAAATGATACGTTTAGTTTCTGTAGTTTCCCCAGTAAAAACACAATAGGCGGGTCTTTCGTCTTCACCAATGTGTTTTTACCGGGTAAACTACTAAAACTAAACTTACCCTTTCGTCATTTAAGATAATAAAATTTGCCGAATAAACTTATAGTAGGAGCAAACTTTAGAGCTTACACAACACCTCAAAGCCGAAGATTTTCACGACTGAATTTGGATGAAGCATGGACAGATCCACCTTGTAGTGTTTCATTACGTCTTTAAAAAAACTTAGAAAGTGGCAATCTCAATTTACCAAATGCAAAAGATTGATGTAACTCATGGCGGCTAGGGTTTGAGTTGGAGAGAAAATATGTTAGAGAGATAGAGAGATGAATCGGATTTGTTGATGAGAGAGAGGGGGATAGATGAATATTTTATTGATGAGGAGAGAGAGGGACAAGTGAAAATTTATTGATAAGGAGAGATAGACACGACAGATGAATATTTATTGATGAATCTAATTTCTTAATAGGGAATAAATACCCTTTTTGTTTTATTTTTAATCTTTATTTATTTATTAAATAGGTGACACTTATAATATTACAGTTGGTTGCTATTGTTTTTATTTTAAGAGTGGTTCACATGAACGCAAATATCTCTCTCTCTCTCTCTCTCTATATATATATATATATATATATATATATATATATATATATATATATATATATATATATATATATATCACCGCAATAACCGCTATTTCAAATCTCGGTCCTTGAACGATATTTGAAATTGGACCGAGATAAAACTACATAGCATAGCATAGAAATAGACATTGATGTAACTCTTATCAGTAAATTCATTCTCCTTAATTATAAACTTAGAGTTGGCACGCGGAACTTGAACATTTATTTTGGGGGGGCTGAATAGATTTGTTTGTATTATCAACTAAACTACCCTTAAAACCTATAAAATTTACATTAGTCGTCACAATTTTTGGGGGGGCCGGGACCCTCCCCTGCCCCTTAAAAGGTCCGCCCTTGGCAGTGATAACCCTTTCTGCATCAATAACTAGATTCTGTAGATCCAAGTCTATGAATATGGTGTAGGTGAAGATGATAATGATACTCAAGTGCTTGTTTTCTCAGATCATGCGGACACATATCTGGTGTTTTAAATTATGTAATAAGGCAAACTTAAACTCGAGGATGAAGGACTTTTATTGCTGGCTCTTTGCTGATGATTAATACAAACAAGGTTTTGTGATGCCTGCGCTACACGTTGGGATTAGATTACCATGTGAACTTTTATAAGTGTTGGCTAAATGAAAAGACTTATTATCCTTGAGACAGTATTCATTTCAATAAAACTCTGAAAATTAATAACAGGAGAAGATTTATTGACTTAAAAACATTCAGAAAGCCTCTTCATCCATATGAGAATGCGCATTTGAATTTTGGACAGAAGTGTGTCGATGAATAGATATAGCAAGGTGGGATGGCTTGGCTTGGTAGTGGGTCATAACAGTTCACTTTTTAAGGTTAAAATAGTTTGGGTCGGATTTGGTTGGGTCGACCACCACTATAACTTATTACACGTTAGTTGTGATTTGGAAAAATACCATTATTCCAATATCTCCAATAAAAACGATTTAATGATGGATATACTATCATCCATTTAGAGTTGACTTTGGTTGGCTTTCAACCCATTAACCCACTTTAGCTAACTAATTTGACCCGGTCGAGATCAGATACAGCTGATATCAATTCATTTATAACCAAATGGGTCGAAACTGTCACCTCTATCGATGAGTATAGAATCAGATGTGGGAACATCTCTAGATTGTTCAATATGAATTGAATTGCATTTGGACCATGCTGAACAGTGTAAGGTAGCCAAATTAGATATGATGGCTTTGACTGATGAAAAAAATTTCTTTGATGTGGACTTCAAAATACTAGCATTCAAAAATGTAAAGTAAACATAATTTAGTGTTGATTACGTACAGACGTGTCAGCCATATACCTAATCATCTAGATTTACAGTAAAAGTTGCAATTAGTATATTCTTATGTCAAATTTTGACAGCTTGCTCTAATCTTCCATTGATAAAGACATCCTTCTCTTACATCTTTTTCGTACTTGATTAGCCCGCGCACTCCACTTGTAACAAGAAGAAAGGCTAGTAATATGTTTAACAGTTTAAGCTGTTTTAATCTCTACCCATAAATGCTACACTCATGTATCTTACCAGTATTTGGAGGTGCTGTACTTTAAGGACCAACCAAAAGACATTTTGTTAAAATATTTTTCGATTCTGCTTTATTATAGTACTATTTTACTTGTTGGATCATAAAGCAGATTAACACATGTCAATCTGGTATTGTTAAAGCATGATTGTGCTTATACACAATATCCTTTTATAAGTATCATTGATGCCACTTTATTATCTAATTAGACAATTAGGTTGCATAATCATGGGTGGTCAAGATTACTTATGGAGTCTTGATCCACCTTAATAATTTGAGGACCATATTTCCCCTACTTTAAGTAATCATGCCTAATTACCACCAGGTTATTGCATTTTTTCTGTTCTGATTCACCCTTTTTATCTAAACTCAGTGTTAGGAAAAATCGGAAGAATATTGCTTCATCGACATGCACTTGAATCGCCTAATCATATGTAAATTTTGCATTTTTAGATTCTAACACTTAATAGTTTAACTGTCTCTTCTCGGCCTTACTCAACATGTCCTAGTCTTGCCTTTCTTGTTGCTGTTTTTATCATAATTAATGAAGTGTTGTGCTGAAACAGTACTTAAACTCTTCGAATGCAGAAGGACTATGAGTCCACGACCAAAAATTCATTCAAGTGTTGTGCTGAAACAGTACTTAAACTCTTCGAATGCAGAAGGACTATGAGTCCACGACCAAAAATTCATTCACATGGTTGTTTAGCACTTTAGCCAAAAGTAGCAACAAATGACAAAAACTTGAACGTGAGTATGAGTCCACGACAAAAATTCATTCACATGGTTGTTAGCCAAAAGTAGTAAACAAATGACAAAAACTTGAACTTGGAATTATTACATCTATAATGCTATTGCACATACGTAAATACTAAGTATTTGCCTATATTACAAATTCTCTATGTATACATGCCATATCCGTAGTCTTTTTGGTCACTTGAAGCAAGGGAAAGCTTAAGACGACTGCACTCTAATTAGTTTGACATACTAGAGTTTCTACTATAGACTTATATATTTTCATAAAACCTGTTCTATCAACCAAATGAATGTGGATTCATGTCGTAACTAAAACTAAATGTGTGTGATAAGTATATCAACTCGCTCAAACTTATTGAAGAAACTGTGGAAGGATCTTATAAAGATTAAGAGGCTAATACTTCCACGCCACCAACATCTTTTCTAGAATTAAAAATGATGTAAGATGGATGGGCCAATAACAAAAGACCATGTTTCGGTTACAACCAATGAGAAAATCCCATGTGTATTGTAGTTGCACCATATTGGGTGACTTGGCCCAATAGCCCACCACGTAGGAATTTTAATTCAACAGCACAATAACCTCCACTAATTTAATTTGATTAATATTTGATTGATCGACATCACATTAGATTTTTTGTTGCCTTGAAAATTATGGTTTGTAGTGTTGTTGCTCTCAATTGCATATTTGGAATGTTTTGAAGCAAAGCCAAATAAATGTTTTTATGAGTCATAAATATTTTTGAAAATGAAACTAGATCAATCATGTAGCATGACAACTATAGTGGTCTTTGATATTTGTCATAAAAATAAGAGTAAATTACATCGATGATCCTTGTGGTTTGCGTTGATTTGCATGTTTTATCTTTTGACTTTATTTTTTCTGACTCAAACCATCCCCAACTCTTAAACCCTTAACACTGAAAGTCTTTTGACCAGACGAACATTAAGTTTAACCGTTAAAAGCACTTTTTAACTTGCATATGAGGGTAATATTATCATTTTACCTTTCTTTATCCAACTCCTATTTCTTTTTAGTCCCACTATTCAACGTCATCCTCATTTATTCTTTCGGCTACCACCCACATCTTCATCTTCAAAAAACAAAACCTTCAATCATATTCTCAAAACCCACTACTTAAAAATCATTCACCTTCAAAATCCAAACCACCATCTAATTTAATGAATGTAGTTTAGTGTTAATGCATCTGTCTTTTTTCTTTCCTTCTTTCAAAAAATCATCATTTTCTCTGATGAATTAAATTTTGATTCTCGATCGTCCTTTTCCCAGGAACCATCATTTCCTTCTTCAAAACACCAGCTTTATTTACTACAATAGTCTTATAAGTTTGCAGGTTGACTCTCGTAAACCGTACCTAATGACAACTTGATACTTGTAAAAAAGTAACAAAATCATCAAACTTCTATTCATAGCCGTTACTACCATGTTCTCTTTTCATAAATAGATAGTACCACCATCTCCTTTCTCACTGTCACATACTCATATAAATTCAATTTCATTTTATTATGGGATCTAATAAACAAGCTAACGACAAAGTCAACAACAACAGCTTAATCCGTTACGCAACTCAATATAAGTCCTGTAAATTTCATTAATTCAATTTTATTTCATTTAATCAATTTTTTTTATGAGAATACTTAACTTAATCTGGTACCCACCAGTCCAGATAACTTTTTCGATCAATATTCACAGTCTTCGTCGTTGTCAAGGCATTGAGACCATCACCGTTGTCTTTCATAAAGCCGGGAGGGTTTGGGTCAATGTAGTTGGGGACTTTGGTGTTGACATTATTAAATTCCGTCATAAAAAAACATACCCAGATTTAAAAAAGCTTGGAAACTTGGGTGACGGACCAAATCTCCACCTGTATAATGGTGGCGGTGGTGTGGTGTTCGTAAGGAGAGAACTTAAAAGGGTGTTGAAAAATGAACATGGTTAATCCACATGTCTAATGATTAAAGACAAGGGTAATATAGTCATTTCAGGGTCATATTGGTGAAGTCGAAACAAAATTTGATAGTTCATTGGTGAAGTAAGGTAATAAAAAAGTAAGTGGTTCTAGACGGACCATTTCGGAAAGTACGTGGCTATTTTATAGTTTTTACCCCATAGAAAAAAGAAAGAGAAAATTTTTATAAGGCTTTTATCATTTTGTGTTTGCTATGGTAGGAAGTGGGATAAAAAGACAATAATGCCCTCATGTGCAAGTCACATGATAGACATTAACGGTCAAACTTAATGTCCGTTTGGTCAAAGGACTCTCAGTGTTAAGGGTTTCTGAGTTAAAGACAGTTTGAGTCAGAAAAAATGTCAAATGATCAAACATGCAAGTCAACGTAAACCACAAGGACCATTTGTGTAATTTACTTTATGAATAATTAATTTGTCACCACAATAAAAAAATTTTATTTTAAAAATCTGAGTTATTGAAAAAAATCTATGAATTATTGAAATAACTTTCACCTTTAACGTGTAAACAAATAAATAGGTATGGTTGTTGTGAGTTCACAATTTAGCGACCCAAGTTAGATTATTTAACAATCTAGTGAATGTGTAAGTTTGCTATTCAGAAGAGAGGTAGGATCAAATGAGAAATATAATTAAGATGAGAAGAATGAGAAGAAACCACAACCACAAATATTAGATGCACCCATAAAAATAGATGCATCTCCCTATTATTTCTCTTTCCTTATTTAAAATATGTGGCTACAATTTCTTCTCACCATTCTCATTTAAATAATTCTTCTCACTAGATCCATACTCATTCAAAAGAACCAACCTGTGAAAAATGCTACACTTTCTTCAACCTTTGTGTTTCATTATCTTTTAAAATATACGTGTAACCTCAAAGATTTACTCGTATATTAGAAGAGAGAAAGTGGCGTGACCATCATGATCATCTTTTAAAACTACAAAAGATAAAAGAGTTAACGTTCATAATCTTTTTTTCGTAGTATTAAATCTGCGTGTTTGTATCGAGTTTTAATGTCTCTAGGTTCATAACAAAACATTGCAACACAAGAAATCAATGTTATCAAGATCGCGATTCTACTTAGGATCGTTTTTGTCTCCGCAAGATCGAGATCGTAAGATCCTACAAAAATGTAAATTTTTAGATAGGGGTTGTAGTGTTATATAGTTTTATATAAAATTCGATATAAAAAACCAATTTAAGTGAATATAGATGAAAATTTCAAAGTTTAAACATCATAATGATATAAACAACGCAATACATGCAATTCCTTTATGTTTGAGAGTCGTTTGATAAATGATTTAGGTAGAAAAGAAATAGGATACGAGCAAAGTTGGGTCATGTATAAGAGTAAAATTCTGTCAAAATTTAGGAAGTGGGTTAATTTCACTAAAAAGCTTGTTTAATAGTTAAAATTAGGCTTTATAGTAAGATCGGGATCGATAGCGATCCTACGATCTTACTAGCTATTTTACGATCTTACTAAGATCCTATGCTATCTACGATCCTACTTAGATCTTGCAAGGTTTACTAATGTATGATAGTAAGATCATACGATCCTACGATCAAGATCGCGATCTTGATAACCATGCAAGAAATACTACGGAGTAACGTAACATAAGTTGAAATAAGAAAGTGTCGATAACTGTTGATCACATAAAATAACTTCTCATTCTATATAAGTGTGAGTGTAATAACATCACATTTAGAAACTCTCAAAATTTACCTAGAATTAATGTTTTAAAACACGAATTGACCTGACGAGTTGAATCAGAAACCGGCTTAACCATCAAAACTGAAATTTGTCGTAAAATCGATTTCTAAAACATTGCGTAAAATAACTAATCATGACCAAATTCCAATATTTTTACGCCCATAACAACGACACTACAACTAAATGAAATACATAAAATATGTTGTTATGTTTATATGTCTTCATCAAGACATGTGTTAAAAAACAATTTAGTTAGAAAAACATGACCAAGTGCCCCATGCAACGTGGCTAAAGAAGAGCCGAAAGCCAACGGCATTCAACGTTTTCTATTCTTATACGCTCATACCGACATCTGTCATCCCACATTTTCTCATCCTATATAAACAAACGCATCATTTGATGCCTTTGAACATATACGTTTATATCTTTGTTACGTATATTAGCTAAAGTAAACTAACCTTCGATACTTAGTCATGACTGCCTTTAAGCAATCACTAGAAAATAACGTTGCATGTCATAAAAAATCGAACGTTAAGGCGTTCGAACAGTTTGAAACTAATCGTCTTGAATCGTCGTCGTCGGATGATATGGAGAGTTACTCTCCGAAATCTGTTGTAATGAAGGTGAGCAAGTGGCCTAGTGTTAAGGAACGACGTGTTCGTAACCAGATTGAGAGAATAAGATTGGAGGATTCTCATTTAGGAGAGGATATAGGCGAGTGTTTGGTTGCGTATAAAGTTTGTGGATCGGATGTGGTGGATGTTAATGTTGTGATATTTTCGCGCCCAGCTTCTCCTCTTAGTGGCAAAGCTATGGCAAGGATTCAACCATGAACACGCGACCGACATGTTGGTTTTCTTTCTATTTTTGAAATCTAGTTGATCGCGTGTGTATACATCTGTATATATGTGTTATGTATGTATGATTATGTGCGCACAACATATATTTTTGTTTTTGTATATGTGTATGTGCATCTAGCTAGGTTTGTAATATATATATATATATATAAGCTTTGCTTGGTATGTATATTAATCCGAGCAGCATGTTCTGTACTATGTTATTTAACATATAGATCTTCGCTAATATTTGGTGTCTGAAACAATCATGTCGATTTAGCTAAAAGCCTACAAAACATTCTTTTGCGCGCTAATTATTGATGCTGATAAATTTGTATGATCGTTTAAGTTTTCATCTGTTTCTGAAGTTTGATACTGCACAAACTGATCTAGTTATACAATTTCAATATCAGGTGTTGAATTGCAAGGCAGGAAATGATAAGAGATTTAGAGCTAGTGAGCTACTCACTTCTGTCGATTTAGATTATGTGGCACTTCTTTAGCTAATAAGAGATTTACAAACAGAGTAGAGCGGTTTTTGTAAATTGCAGAGCCTCTCTCTTTGATTAGGTAGGACGTTTCTCTATCCTGTTTTTGAGATTGCATTTTGAGTGTGATGATATGGTATTGTGTTTTCAAGTCGCAGGCAGTCTATTGGTCTTTGATGTTTTACTTATGGGGAAGTCAAATTTAATTTGCTGCAACAAAACTTATTCTGATGATTTGTTGAACCTTAATAATCAAATCAAACGATAACTTTTTACAATGAGCAAATGCCCTCTTAGCATACATCAGATCAAACTTATGATCAATCATAGAAAACACATCAGCAACACTAGTCGAATTAGCTATCATATATGAACCTTACCCAAATCACCACCAGGAACAACAGTAGGCGGCTGATAACTAATCCCACACTTGAACCCAGTCGGAAACCAATCGACAAACCAAATAGTCCTTTCAGTCTTGATAGTAGCCAGAGCTGCATTCACGTCTTTACGAACCACATCACCTCTATACATCAAACAAGCCATGTATTTCCATGACAAGGATCACATTTTGCCATCATGAAAGACGGCTCAAAAGCGGTGTTGGTTATCTCAGCAACAGATAACTGTTCATGAATCATGATAAGCTTTCTCTGCAGAAATAACAGGCGCATCTGCGGAAAGCATGAAATGAATCCTCGGATATTGGACCAAATTCGTCTGAAACTCGGTCACATCAATGTTCAAAGCACCATCAAACCGTAATGATGCTGTCAATGATCAAATCACCTATAAAACCAAAACCGCAATTTACAAATTTGGTCAAAATCCTAAACAAAAAGTCAGGCATTTCGTCGAATACGTGGGATACATGCCTATTCAGATTAGTATAAATCGGCCTCTTGATATCTAACGACTTACGACATAGATGTGAGCAACAGTTGTTTTTCTTATAAAGACGTTTGGTAACGTAGTTGTAGGTTTAATCATAACGTGTAAAACAACTTCTAAATTATCAACGCTTTTAAATGCTACTTCATTAAACGTTGAAAAAGGAGTATCTAAAAAAAAAAGGATAAAGCTAATTGTTGCTTACTAAACCAACATTAAAAATAACAACACTCCATGCTCACGTTCAAAGCTAATAATGGTTTTGAATTTGGAACTTGTTGTTACTGGGTTGTTTTGTGATTGATGGGCTTTTATTTGGGCTTGTATATATAACGATCTCAAAAGATTGTATACGAAAAATAAGAATAGATCATAGTTCAAAACTCGTTAGGTGGATTGTGATGGCCATGGAAAAAATATCAGTTAGGTTGCGTGCATCAAATCAAAAAAATGCTCAACTTCTTTGACTAAACTTCAACAATATACTTCTTATTTATGTTTTAAAAATTGGTTAATTCCATATATATCCAATATAGAGATAAGATCAATATAGAACTCATATTTGTCATAGAAGCAATCAACCAATCATAACCACCCATTTTTATTTTTCACATTTTTTTAAAAACATATCTTGCAAACGGTAAATCTTCAAGCTACAAAAAAATACCATCGCGACGAGAATTAAATCATCTTTCTATAGATATGCATTGTTAAATACTTTCGACGAACTTTTTTATGGCGACGAACTTTTTTTTTTTTTTTTTTTTTTTTTTTCAAAATTCCGCCCAGAAAAAATCATATGTAATTCGTAAAATCATATATTTGATTGATTTTCTAAAGGGTTGGCAATTCTCGACACGACACGATAAACGACACGAATCCGACACGATTAAACAGGTTTGGTTGAGAGATAAAACAGGTTTGGGTCAAAACATGTCAACCCGTCTAACCCGTTTAGTAAACGGTCGTGTTTTGGGTTGAGCAAATGTTAAACGGGTCAACACGTGAACCTGTTTAATTATATAAGCCCTAAAAATAAAAATATATAACTTGGTTTTAAAAGTTTGATATGGATAAATGTATTTTGTTATGTTCTTAATATGAGTGAATTATGATTATAACTCAGATTTTATTGAAATTGACGCTTATAACTTATAACTCAGATATCATTGAAATTATCGTATAGAATATTGTATGTTATTTTATTCATATATTAGATCCTTATATCAATTTTTGCATTTAAGCTAGTTAAAAAATTAACAAACCACCAATCTTATTCACTGCTTGACCTATTTACTTAAACAGGTTAAACGGGTCACAAACGGGTTACACGTGTTATGCATGTTTGGGTTAGGGTTGAGCTTCTTGACACGATTAATAAATGGGTCGTGTTTGGGTTGAGGTTATTTCAACCCGCCTACCCGCCAACCCGAATAAGTCAACACGAACACGACTCGATTGCCACCCCTAATTTTTATGAATCATATATGATTTATTACGAATCATATATTACGAATCATATATGATTTGTAAAAATCATATATGATTCGTAAAAAATCATATATGATTCGTAAGAATCATATATGATTTGATTTTAACGAATCACATATGATTTTTACAAATTATATATGATTTTTCTGGGCGGAAATTTTGAAAAAAAAAAGTTTGTCGAAAAAAAAAGTTCGTCGAAAGTATATAACAATGCATGTCTATAGAAAGATAATTTAATTCTCGTCGCGATGGTATTTTTTTTTTTCACGTAACGATTTACGGTTTGCGAGATATTTAATTTTAAAAAAAATGGTGAAAGTTTATTTTTTCTATTTTGATAAAAGAATGAGTGGCTGAGAATGGCTCATTGGTTCTATGCCAAATATGAGTTCTATATTGATCTTTTGGCAACATTAAAATGTCATATTTATCCAACTAAAAATCAAAATAACATATATACCCAATTAAAACATTATAATGGGTATATTTGGCAAAATGGGCTAGGGCTGAAGCTGGAGCTGGGCTGAGGCTAGAGCTTATATTATAAGCCGAAACTATAATTTTTATTTTCACAAACTTGTTTGATAAATTAGTTTAATTTGAAGCTTATTATTGTAAAATTACTAAAAAGAACATATAATTAAATTAACATATGTATATATTAGATATTTTTGTGGGTAATTAAGTAATCCTAAAATATTATAAGCCTTGTCTAAAAATTTTAGCCTTATTTTTGGGGTTGAGGCTTATTTTTGGGCTGAGCATTCCTATAAGCTTTTACGTCAAACGAGACTTATTTTTTGGCTGAAACTTATTTTTGAAATTTAAGCCCCATGCAAGCCCCTCCCAAACACACTCATTTGTCACAGTTGCCCATCTCATTAATTAAACCATTTGAAATTAGCTTTATATCACCAAAATTACCATCATACCCTTGATGATAAAAGATAAAGTTTAATGTTTACGTACATATATACTTATTATTATTACTAGTTGGTTACCCGCGTGTTGACGTATGTGCCCTCCGGACCCAATCCGCACGTAAATATAGAGCTGAAACTAACCGGACGAAACGGAGCAAAGACGGAAGGCTCGAACGATATCCGGAAGCGTCGTCGTAAAGGAAAGACCAGACATTCTCCGGAAGGCTGGGCAGTGACGATGCGTAATTCATACCGGACGAGGTTGGACCTCCGGATGTGTAATACTCGGACAATCAACCGACTAAGTGAGCTAAGTGAACTAAGTGAACTAAGTGAACTCAAGTGAACTAAGTGAACACAAGTACAACAAAGTACAACAAAGTACATATTAGTTGAGTTGCTTCCACTAAACCAACAAATGTGCACAAATTATCTCTCAAAGTACAAGACTTCTTGCCTATATAAGGAGAGGTAACATTCACATTAGGGTAGCTAATTTTCTCTCTCTCTCTACTCATTTACATACTTTATCTCTCTAAAGCTCCATACTTACTCTCACGCCGGAGGTTGGTCCTGGGATACATTCCCAGGGCGAGTCTAACGGACGTTTCTGTCTTGCAGGTAACCGCAGGACAGAGATATACGAAGGAACATTTAGGACCCGAAGGACACTCGTAGTCCGAAGGATCCATATTGCTTGTTTGGGGTAATCGCAAGATTTTACCTCAACAAATTGGCGCCATCCGTGGGACCCGTCATTCACTCTACCTAAGATAAGAATGACAGGCCTAACAACAGTGACACCAATAACACCAGAGGGTAGCGGGAGAGACAACGGAACCACAGGCAACATAGAGCAGATACAAAATCAAATCTCCGCATTGAAAGCCCTCATCCAAGAATACAACAGTGGAGCCGAAACGCCAATCAAACCGATTCAGCTTGACTTCGACGATGGTGAGTCTCAAGGCGATGGCGTGAAAGGGGGCGAAGGAGATGTAGTTGATGACTTGTCCAAGCCTTTTAAAGCAGCATCTAAAAGCCCCTTCACTCGAAGAATCCTGGATTTCTCTAGCCCCAAGAATGCCCGGTATGTAATGCCAGCTCACCTGAAATTATACGACGGATCTTCGGACCCGGACGACCACATCACCAGATTCGAAGGAGCCGCCCAGTCAGGCTCATGGCCCATGCCTATATGGTGTATGATGTTCCAACAAACTCTGGATGACGCGGCAAGAGGGTGGTTTGATAGCTTACCCAGGGGAAGTATTGACGGATGGGATACACTGTGCGAGCAGTTTGTGCAGAGATTCGCCCTCCGCAGGAAGTGCGTCAGAGATCCTACGGAAGTCACAAAAATCGTCCGACTGGCAAACGAGTCCCTCTCAGAATTCAAAGAACGATGGACTGACGAGGCAAGCCGCATATCTGGAGTTCCTGAAATCATGCAGATATCCTCCTTCATAGACGGATGTAAATGCCCAGAGCTAGCCAAGAGGTTCTCTGAGAAGATCCCAAAAACAGTAACCGAAATGATGATGCGGGTCGATGACTTCATTCGCTCTGAAAAAGCCTATCGGACAGCCGAGATACCGAGGGGAGAAAAACTGGATGCTTATAGGAGGGACAATCCGACATACAGACAGGATCAGAATTCAAACCGACCTCCTTTCCGTGGAGACCGCAGGCGCGTCAATCATCGTGAAGATTTCCGGCCTCGCAGAAATGATTATTATGCACCTTACGCTCCGGCAAGAAACGATAACACCAATCGAGCGAATCACCGAACGGACTACCCGCGGAATGAAACAAATCGGAGGGATACCCGTCCGATCGATTTGAACATCCTTACTAAGGCACCTAAGGAGATTTTGGCGACTGAACATCAGCTCAGACTTCCGGCACCACCTCCTTTGAGAGGAAAGCCGGCGAGGGAAAATCTGGATAAGTACTGTGACTACCATGGGGAAAGAGGACACTTAACCAACGACTGCCACAATCTGAAAGAACAGTTGAAGAAAGCTATGGAGACAGGCAAGCTGGACCACTTACTCAAAGATGTTCGACAAAGGGACAGAGCCCCTCCTCGAGGCAACAATCAAACCAATCATGGTCGCATCATAAACATGGTTAGCTATAAAGGAAATGAACGAAAACGCAAAGTTACCGAACAGGATGAAAAATGGATGAATGCTCCTATCAGTTTCCCTTCGATACTCCCAGGAGATGCATCCGATGAACCTTTAATCATTGAAGCGGAAATTGAAGGCTACACCGTCCGGAGGGTCTACGTGGACCAAGGGGCCTCCGTCGAAGTAATGTATGAACACTGTTTCCTGAATCTTGACCCCTCTATCCGTGCTCGGCTGGCAGAGACAAACACACCACTGGTAGGGTTTGCAGGAGAAGCAATCAGGCCGTTAGGGAAAATTGAACTGGAAGTGCGATTCGGAAGTGAAGGTCTCTATCGCCGAACAACTATGAAATTTGCAGTGGTTAGATCTCCTTCTCCTTATAACGTTATCCTTGGACGGTCGGGCATTAAAGAGCTAAGAGCAATACCTTCTACAATACATGCCATGATGAAATTTCCAACACCCGGAGGGGTAGCAACCTTAGTCACTCGTTCGATCATCATAGCGGAATGCAGAAAACTGGAAGAAAAATTTTTGCTAGGAAAGGAAATGGAAGCATGGATCTCTCCGGCTCCGGCTGTCGTAGACAACGACGAAAGAACAGAGGAAGTTATGGTTCATCCGGCTCATCCTGACCAACCGGTAACCATCGGAACCAATTTTTCTCCTGAAGGACGAAAACAATTGATAAACTTGCTCAAAAATAACAAGGATGTCTTCGCATGGGAACCATCCGACATGACAGGTGTGCCCCGATGGATAGCTGAACACAAACTCAATGTGAACGTAAATGACAAACCGGTCGCACAGAAGAAAAGGTTCTTCTCAGAAGAAAAGAACCAAGCTATCAACAAAGACGTAGAAGAGTGGTTGAAGGCCGGAATCGTCAGACCCGTTCGGTACCCCGCATGGATCTCAAACCCAGTGTTAGTGAAGAAACAGGATGACAGCTGGAGGATGTGCATAGACTTCAAAAATCGCAATTCATCTTGCCAAAAAGATTACTACCCGTTGCCGGAGATCGATTGGAAGATAGAGTCCGTAATGGGGTTCAAATACAAATGCTTCCTAGATGCATACAAAGGCTATCACCATGTCCAAATGGCCAAAGAAGATGAAGAGAAAACCGCATTCTACACGGACCATGGAACCTATTGTTATGTCAAAATGCCTTTCGGTCTGAAAAATGCCGGAGCAACATATCAGAAGCTAGTTGATGGACGGAACTTAGAAGCTTATGTGGATGACATGGTCATTAAGAGCCGTACGGAAAAAGAGCTGTTAGGTGACATTGCTGAAACCTTCGACAACCTCAAGGAAATCAATATGAAACTAAACCCCAAGAAGTGTTCGTTCGGAGTAGAAGAAGGGAAATTTCTGGGGTACATGGTGACCTCGGAAGGAATCAGGGCAAACCCGAAGAAAACCAGAGCGATAGCCGATATGCAGTCACCCAAGTCCCTTAAAGAAATGCAAAGTCTGAGTGGCAAGCTCGCTGCTTTGAACCGTTTTTTTATCCAAGTCAGCCGAAAAGTCCCTACCTTTCTTCGAAACGCTCAAGAATATAACCAAGGAAAATCGAGATAAATACCGATGGACTGAAGAAGCCGAAAGAGCCTTCCAGGAAATGAAGAAAATGATTTTAGAACTCCCATGCTTAACAACACCAAAGAAAAAGGAGGACCTGTACTTATACTTAGCGGCAACGAAAGAAGCAATAAGTGGAGTAATAATGGCAGAAAGGAACGGACGGCAGAAACCAGTACACTATGTAAGTCGGACGCTGCATGAAGCTGAAAAAAGGTATGCACCAGTAGAAAAGCTGGCCTTGGCACTCCTTCACTTGTCCAGAAGGCTACGAAGGTACTTCGAGGCCCACCCCATCAAAGTCATAACAGATCAACCTATCAAGCAAATATTGAACAAAGCCGAAGCTTCCGGACGGCTGGCCAAATATACCGTAGAGCTCGGAGCCTACAACATCACCTATCTTCCCCGAAACGCGATTAAAGGGCAGGTGTTAGCCGATTTCATCAATGAAATACCCATCGGACTGTCCGGTGGAGGTTCAAAAGAGAGGGGCATGGAGATATGTGAAATATCCCAGAATGAGGAATGGATACTTTACACTGACGGGGCATCCAGCAAAAAGGGCTCAGGGGCAGGATTAGTACTCATTAGTCCGAATGAAGAAGAGTACACCTACGCCCTTCGGTTGAACTTCGAGGCTACTAATAACGGAGCAGAATACGAAGCGTTGTTAGCAGGGCTAAGAATTGCAAAAGACATGCACATTAAGGCACTAGACGTACGAGTGGACTCAAACTTGGTGGCAAGTCAGATCAACGGAGATTTCACAGCCTATACTGAAAGTATGACTAAGTACCTCGCTAAGGCAAAAGAGTATATTGCTTGCTTCGAGCGGTTCAAAATCAAGAACATTCCGAGGGCCCAAAATCAAAAAGCCGACATACTAAGCAAGTTAGCATCCGTAGCATTCGATCATCTTACGAAAGAAATCCTGGTAGAGGTATTAGAAAGGCCGTCTACTGAGGAGGAAATGATAAACGCAATAGTAGAAGAAGAGGAAGAAAACTGGATGTCACCTATCATCCGCTGCTTGGAAGAAGGGATTTGGCCGGAGGATCAAAACGAAGCTCGCGCCCTCCGAATGAAAATAAGTCATTACACAATGATCGACGGAGTATTGTTTAAGAAGTCTTACTTAGGTCCAATGTTAAGATGTGTAGGCCCTCTCCAGGCCAACTATGTCATCCGAGAAGTGCATGAAGGAGCCTGTGGAATGCACTCCGGACCAAGGTCGGTGGTGGCTAAGCTCATGAGGCAAGGGTACTATTGGCCAACTATGCACCGAGACGCCAGAGAAGTCATCCGTAAATGTGATTCATGCCAGATACATGCTCCAGTCCCTAAGTTGCCGAAAACAGTCCTAACCTCCGTCATGGCACCTTGGCCCTTCTACCAATGGGCGATGGATGTGCTAGGGCCCCTACCCGAAGCTCCCGGAAAAGTCAAGTATGTCATAGTCGCAATAGACTACTTCACGAAATGGATGGAGGCAAAACCGTTGGCCAAAACCACCGGCAAAGAAGTGAAGAAGTTTGTGTGGGATAATATTGTCTGTCGGTTCGGATTGCCAAAAATCATTGTCACGGATAACGGGAGTAATTTCATTGGTGACCCCTTCAAAAGTTGGTGTGAAAGACTAAACATCACCCAGATTAATACGGCCGTAGCACACCCGCAAGCCAACGGACTCGTAGAAAGGGCTAACAAGAGTTTGATGAAGGGATTCAAGTCGCGGTTGGGACGAGAGAGAGCCGGATGGGTCGATGAACTGCCGAATGTACTATGGGCTTTCCGAACCTCACTAAAGACCAGCAATGGGGAAACACCCTTCAGCTTGACCTACGGAAGCGAAGCAGTCATACCCGCCGAAATAGGCATGCCCACCTTCCGAACCATGATGACTAATTCAAGGGACAACGACGATGAACTCAACCTGAACCTAAACTTACTGGAGGAACGAAGGGAAATGGCAGCAATAAGAGAGGCCAAGTACAAAAAGAAAGTGGAGCAATACTATAACCGAAGGGTCCGACCCGAAACGTTCAGGGTTGGAGATTTTGTGTATCGGAAAAACGAAGCTAGTCGAGTTGAAAGTCAGGGAAAGTTAGGTCCAAATTGGGAAGGTCCATACCGGATCATCGAAGCTTATCAGCATGGCACCTACAAGCTCCAAACAATGGATGATATAGAGGTACCCCGGACCTGGCACGCAATCAATCTCAAGAAGTGTTTTATGTAATCTAGTGAAATCATTGTAAGGCCAAGTGCCATTTTGCTTAATGAAAGTTTTTCTTCTGCTGAAACATGACTAGCGTTATTGAAAGACTCACCGGCACGAAATCGCCTTAATTAGAATACGTAATACCCCAGGAGGGTTGTTCGGCCAAGTGCCCTTCGGCACAAAATTGCCTTGATTAAAATACGTAACACCCCAAGAGGGTTATTCGGCCAAGTGCCTTCGGCATAAGGCGGCCCAAATTGTTAAGCCCCAAGAGGGCCACGCACAAATTACTAAAAAATGCAGAACACCAAGAGAGTCGTTCGACCAGTGGACTGTGATAAGAATTACTCAACCTGTAAAATCCGAAGGGGATCGTCCGGAGAAGTGCCCTTCGGAAAATTCGCAAATTGCAAAACTTTTAGAATAATGGGCTAAGTCACAAAATCTCAAAGAGATCCGAACGACTACAGGAATTATAATGTCCGATTCATTCCATACAGACACGTAGTACACACATTTATGCTAAAAAAAGGAGAGAAAAAAGAAGCATAACGGAAAAAGCGCACAAGCAACAAAAAGATCATTCGTATATTCCTTCTAAATAAGGTAATTACATTGCATGGCGGCTCAGTGAGCCCCGGAAATAAAAAAAATGCCACCTAGTGGTCTTGCAAAACAATAATGCACCCCGGATGCAAGAGGAACCAAGGTCACACTATACCATCCGATCGTACTTAGCAAAAGATAAAAGCTTCAAAGAGAGATTTGGAATGCCGAAACCCATAGTTGAAATGGCAGCACCCAGCTCTCAGTGGAACAAAACCTAGCCACAGATTATAACAAAGCTTCACATAAGACCCGCAGCACCTGAACCCATAATCTAAATGGAGATGCACGGATCTTATAAAATGACCATCCTTCACAAATTTCAAGCCGAAGAACCATCCGGCTGCACAACAGGACCACCTTCATCAGCCTGTCCTCCGGACCCGGGCTCAACAGAAGCCAACCCCAAGTTAGGGTCGGCTTTGGAAGCACCAGAACCGGACGCACCAACACCGGAGGTATCAATGGTAGGGGTGGTGGTCGACTCAGTAGGAGCAGGGTCTGGAAAGATCTGCATTAACTCTTCGGTGGATCGGAAACAAGTTCTGCTGATCTTCTGGATGTAGGGATATTCAGTGGTAAGAGCCCGGTCATACAAAACTTGGTATTTTTGGTCAGCCTCCAGATCCAAACCCTCCACACCATCTAAGACCTTCCCTGCATCATCCGGCTCCAAACCAAGATGTGCTCCATCAATTAACCCCGACTGATAAAACAAGTTGAAAGGTTTCGTTAAGGCATCTTTAAACTCATGGCTACCCAACAGACGGCGTACAACCTCCAGGACAAACTCTTTCACTATCTTGGTACAATCAATAGACACATGACCGGAGGAGATCGCCAAATCTTGATACTCCTTGCGGAGCTCCTGTTTAGCCACTTCTTCATTCTTGAGCTCTGACTTCACCTTCTCGAGCTCAACCTCTAAAGACTTGATCCTTTCAGCCTGATCAGCGGACACATTCCGCCACTCCTCCTTTTCCCTGGTAAGGTCAGACACTCTCCCAGTCAAGCTCAACTCTCTCAGAGCAACCAGCATGCTCGGACCTCAGCCTCGTCAATTCCTCCGGCTCACCAGCCGCACAACCGGAGTGATCAAACTGAAGCCTCTCCAACGCTTCCTCTACCTTTTTTAACTTCTCCGAGCCCTCCAAGGCCCTTCGGTTTCATTCTTGATGGTTGAAGCAAGTTTGTTGTTGATGAGACGAAAAATGTTACGTTTTTAGGGGTCGGTTTGAGTCCTAATTCGTATGTTTTTGGTTTGGATTTCACCCAAAGTCGTTTCTTTTCTCATTTTAGGTACTTTTGAAGGGAAAATCACAAAAGAAGCATTTTCGGGCGTTTTCGGAGTGAAAAAGTGCGGAAAACAACAAAAACTCAAAAGACCTTGAAGATTACAGAAGGTGACGCCGTCACACCTTACAAGGTGACGCCGTCAGGAACAAGGGAAGTCCAGAATTGGAAAAATACTCGTGACGGGCCAGAGAGTTCGTAGTGCAAATTGGTGACGCCGTCAACCAAAGCCGTCAGATCTGGAACCAGCAATTATGACCACGTCAAGGAAGGCC